>JANVCQ010000230.1:8420318-8432580 GCA_025531925.1 Erythroxylum plowmanianum
AAGAAGAAAAAGATGAACTTACCTTAACAAGCTTGATTTCCTCTTCTTTTCTTCTTCTTTCTTCCTTTTCTCTCTTCATCCATGATTTTCTCCTTCTTCTCTTCTTTCTCTATGTTTTTTTTCTCTATTCTCCTTTGTTTTTCACGACACCTTCTCTCTTCCTCTTATTATTTCAAGACAACATTTTAGTTGTCTTTCCCATTTTTTCCCCTTATTTAAGTAGTCTTTCCATATTTACCCTCCTTTGTCTTTATAACTAACATCTTATACTTCTAACTTCTTGATTAATGATCATGGGAAAATTGAAGAAATTTGATAACACTTCCTTTTAGAAAAATGTTCCCCATTGTCTTAATTTTCTAATGACACCAAAATCATTCAATTTGGTTTGAAAATCCGAAAGTTATATCCCAAACATTTCTGAACTATTCTTATAATAAAACAATATTCTGTGCTCAATTTCCATACAAAAATTGAATTTCTTCAAGACTAAATTAGAACTCTATTTCATCAGATAAGTTGTAGCCCTATTTCTCTAGTTTAATTGAAATTAAGAATAACCTCATTCGGATAACTAGAGAAAAAATTATGGCTAAAACATCGAAACATACTCAGTGATCATGTTTCAACTACATTTTTCCAGTTTTCAACTTCTAACATTTCACATATAATAGTTCTAACTTCTAAGAAAAGTTTGGGGTCCAACAAGTCAATGTATTCAATAGTTTGTAAATAGGGAAAAAACTGGAAACACAAATTTTAACCTTCTTTTGTGCATCATCAATGACCAAAAATTGGTATTAGAGCAAGTCTCATTTATTGCATTTTAACTTATAGCAAAATTTAAGCAACTATCTTTGTAGTAGAATTCGATTATATGTGTGTGTGTGTGTGTGTGTGTGTGTGTGTGTGTATGTGTGTATACATACATACATATGTATGTATATATACACATATATATACTACAAAAAAGTATTCCATCCCATATATACATATTAGAAATCTAGGATGTAATAGTTTTTTGTAGTATAGGATGGAATACATTTTTGTAGATAAAAAGAATTATTTTTAGAAATTCTAGAGAATGGTCCTTATGCCACTATGAGAACTATAGTTATAGATAAAAGAAAGACTAAAGTAGCAAAGAATATAAATGAGTTAAGCGATAATGATAAGAGACTCGTTACAAAATGATTTATATTCTTTTATGCTCGTACACACTTTAAATCATAAATGAGAGCACCACTAAAGTAAAAAAGGAGAAATATTAGCTTATAGGTGCGTCAATATGAGAATATGAAGAAAAATGAGACAATTTCTAATATGTATACTTGCTTCATCTATATTATAAATACTCTTAAATGTCTTGATAGGAAATACTAATTTTAAATTAATGAGAAAATTGTTTAGGTCTTACCAAAGTTTTGGGAGGAAAAGGTGATGACTATACAAGAAACCAAATATTTGAGCACCTTTCTATTAGAAGAGTTAGTTGGATCAGTCCTTGCCTGTAAAATGCAAATGAATGAGATGTATGGAGAGCACGTAGCTCAAAATAGAAGAGGTTTAGTGTTTAAATTTGTCAAGGATGGAAAATTTAATGATGAGTAGATCTCTACAAATAGGTGCAATGAGGAATATATAAAGCCCATCATAAAGAAATTCAAGATGCTCTAAAAGGAGAAGGGGAAGAAACAACCAAAGAAGAAGAATAAAGCATTTAAGGCCACATGAGACAACCTTACTAATTTAAAAAGTGAGAAATTCAAAATTATGGTGGCAATTATGTGCTTTATGACTAACAAGAACCCTTTACCTTAAAATTTTGCAAGGATAATGATGGTTTTGATATTGATCTTATATATGATGAGTTAGTCAAATACCTAGAGATTATTATTAGTATGAAAGGGAAGAAATTATCTTTCAATCATAAGGAGATTTTAAAGCTCTTAGATGTATGCATGATTGAAAACAAATTAAAATATGATATGGATAATATGATAGATTCTTAGAGTGTGATTATTGCCAATAACAATGAGCGTACTCTGTTGTATAATAATGAAATATTGAAAAAGAAGATCAATATTTTTAAATAATTATTGCCTATGTTCACTTTAGGGATTCAAAAATTAAACATTCTTGAATCTCAAAAGAGGTTGAGTAATAGGTATAGGATTGAATGCACTTATAAAAGTGTATCACTTAATGCCAAGATAATTTTTATGAATAAAAATCATATTTATAATGATGAGCCATTATCTAATTTATTACATGAGCATATGGAATTCAATTATAGACATAGATAATTCAATTCTCATGCTTCATCTTCTAGGTCTAAAGATAAAATGAAATTTAATGTGGTTATATATGGTTCATATTCCAAACCTAGAAGGCATAGTTCACAATATAATACAAGGTAATACCAAAAGGGCATGCAATATTGTTCTCATTTATATATTCCTTTTTATCATCAAAATGATATAAAATAAGCTCATTATCATTATAAGCCTCATGAACAAAGAAAAATTACATTTGCAATATCCCATAAATTATATTTTTGTAAAAAGAGCATGTCATATGCTAAATCATTTTTTAGGCCTCACTATTACACTAAGAGAGCTTCTAATTCTCCATATATCCAAAGAGTATTATATCGCCCATATCATTATAAAGAGTTAGAAATGCATATATGTCATATTCTTATAGGTCACAATCACATAATTAATATACTTTCATATCATCTTATATGAGATGCCATAAAATTACTTGATGTCAATTGTTTTCTCTAATGTCACTAAATATTTTATCATGATAGAAAAAAGGAGAGATTGCTAGACAAAGTGAAGTTCTAATATGTAGTTTTGATTATAACAAAATATGTTTCTTCAATAGAAAGGTAAAATGAGAAAAAAGATCTAATTAAATCAACTGAGCAATTAAAGGATAAGCACATATGCAACCTTAATAGAGTTTTTAAGGAATTCAAGTAAATAAATAAATACATAAAGGAATTATGTAAGGCCCTAAATTATATCCTAGTTGAAATGTTACTTGTTCATGAAGGAATATGTGATAGGTGTTAAATTATGACATGATTATAAGTTGTATATGTATTGAATTTTGATTTGATCTTGAATTTTGGTTTAATGGATCATAGTTAGTGAGTTGGAATTAATTGGAATCATTAGGAAATTGAGGTATTAAATGAACATTTGGACAAGGAAAATGTCAAGTGGCAAGATAAGTTGGTACTTGAAAATTTGGATGACTAAGCCTATACATTTAGTGACATTTGGCATAAGTAAATAAGGGATAAATGACAGTATAATTGAATGACATTTGGCAGCATTGATTAAGTGACAAGTGGTCATATAGAATTGTGACATTTAGTGGCTTATATGGTGGACAAATGGGACACATACAAAGGTGAAAAATGCCATGTTGTGAGAGTGACACCTAGCCGCTTAGGTGTTAAGCTTGCAAGAAGTTTCTGCAGCCTTCATTAAAGCATCTCCACCAAAACCATCCACACTCTCTTAGCTTTGAATTTTTCTTCAATTTCACTTACAATTCTTGCAAGATATTGCATCAAGAAAGCTACTACATGCTATTTTCTATGTTGTTGTCTTTTTGGTGTTAAGAGCATCCTAGTTTCACTTCGATTTTGGACTTGTGTTGGTTGTTTGGAAAGCTAGTTTTCCTTGTTCTTGAAGTAGGACTTTGAAATTAAATAGGTAAGGGAATTCTGAACTTGATAGCATGTTCTGTTATGAATTATGTGATGTTTGAAATGGATAGAATATGTATTGAATTGAAGATGAATTGAGGCCTAGAAAATAATAGTTGTTTAATAGATTTTTCTTTGGATCTTGATGCATGAAAGATCATGGATTGTGAGTTGCCTTATGAATGATTTTTTAATTGGTATGGACCTGAATTTGATGAGGTATTAAAGCATGAATAAGGTAGAATATAAGTGAAATTGATAGACTTTGGTGAAGGTATGTCGAATGGAAGTGAAATAAGTCAAGTTTTGGAAACAAATTGGAGACTGTGGGTGAGTGAACCTTCATTCACTCATCCCATGATTGTGGGATTTATAAGGCTTATTCCTATGGTCGTGGGAAGTACTTAGGAAGGATAAAATGTTGGTTTTAGATAATTGTCGGACTATAAAAGGTTAAGGTAGGTAATAATGGTTTAATTAGACTTAATTCAGGTTGAAAATGAACCTAGATGATATTAGATTAATTGAGTAATAGTTAATTTAGTTATGGATTGTTAATTGAGGTAATTACTTAAGGAATGTGTGGGTAACAAATAATGTGTCTAATGTTGAAATCTAGGGTTTGTTCAAGGATGTTTATGAATTGGAAATTTATGTGATTATATGTAATGTGTAAATACATAATGAATTTAATGTACATTATTGCAAATGTTTATGCTCATAAGGTATGCTAAGTTTGTTTAAATGTGCATGTATATGTTTAATTTGAGAAAAATGGAATAAAGGCATATCTTATGCACTACATCTTTTGCATGTGATTCTGAAACCTGAACTGATTTGTTTTAAAACTATTAAGTCCTAGTCGTGGGTAAATAAGCATGCCTAGAAGAGTCTGCAGCTATTTCTGTAACTAGACATTAAAGTGTCTTCTATAATTATACACTAAGGTGTCTTCTGTGACCAGGAACTTTGGTGTCTTCTATACCAGAAACTCTGGTGTCTTCTGATTTTAACACTTATGTGTCTTCTAGTTTAGAGACTTAAGTCTCTTCTATTTTAGAGATACCAAACATAAGTATCTTCTGTACCAGACATGTTAACCATTTCTATAAGAAGGATTAGCAAGCTAACTTGTTTTGTATTCTGATACATGTTTGTTTTGATATAAACAAGTTTTGATATGATATAAGATAAGCTCTGATTTGGTACAAAACATATTATGATCTGATACAAGTCATATTTTTTATCTGAAAGGATTATATCCTATTTTGATGTTCAATTTTGATACTTGTATATTCTGTTATGATATTTATGAGGTTTGTTTATATGCAAGAATGTTCTATATTGATGAATCACCTTATGTTCTGGGACATAATGTTTGAATTACTCTATAATATGAATAATTAAAGATTATTGTGATATGATTTAAATATGTATATATGAATGTTAGACGACTGTTAGAAATAGTCACCATTATGTATCTTGTTTAGTTATTCTCCACTAAGCTTTATGCTTAGCACAGTGGTTTTGCCTCCATGTAGGTTCTAATAAGAAGATATAAAGATTGAGACAAAGACAACCTCAGTGGCCATCATTTTGGAAGTTGTTTTATTTGAGTCTTTGTTTGTGTTTAAGTTTGAGTTGTATTTCATTGTAATGAGACATTTTGTATATTTGTGGATAAGGTTTGTAATATCCGGTAAATGATTTGTAATAACCTTTATACAGGCTGGCTTTTGAAATTATGACTTGCATTTGGATAAGTACAATATGTTTGATATGTTCTATTTAAAAACAATTTTTAATGAAAGGTAATATATGTTACTCGAGTTCCTGAGAATGCTTTAGTATGGCTGATATGTTTTAGTTTTGTTATGCGTGGCATTTGCATAATCTCCTAGGGGGTATGTGGATGTTACAAATTAAGCATATCAAAATTTTATCAAATTATTGTAATCTTTCTTGTAACCTTATTTTGATAATTTTAATGAATAAGGGGTTTAATGATTTCATTATCATTTATACTTAGGGCATATTACATGTACTTTATCATAGTTAAAAGAAAATTTGGGAAGGATTTCTATAAAAATCCTCTTATGACATTAAAACACTTTTGAGGATTAAAATGGCTTTTGATCAAGTTTTTGTTAAAGCAATGTATTTTTTTTTAATCTTTGAATGATCTTAAGAAGTTTTGAAAATTTTGTTTAAAAAAATTTGGTCAAATAATGTGGTGATTTAGGCTACAATATTAGGGTTTTGGTTAGAATAGTAAACTACTATGATATCATAATCAATAAATATCTTTTAAAAATACGCATCTTGAGCTTATGGCCACATTAGTTAAGTAATATGCCACAATGATTGACTAATGCTATTGTGATTAGCTGCTATAATGACTAATTTTTATTTCTAATTACTATTTTAGGTTATCTTGTGTATGAATATACCATGTATGAGTAGTGAAAAGAATTTTGACCATTCTAAAGAGTTAGTATGGGTCATGAGAGGCATCATCCGTAAACCAATTTTAGGCAGCCTCTCTCTCAACTCTCTGTAACAATTCATTCCTCGCACCACCATGCCTTAGCCACCAGCATCGCCATACCTTAGCTATAAGCACTGCCATCGCCAGTGCCTTCAGCACAATAATCAACACATCCCCGCCTTGCAATAATAACTTCTCCGCCACAACAAAACAACCTTTGTAGATAGGTAGTAGATCCCATATAGCCATAGATATAGACTCCATCACCACTACCCCTGCACTCCTCTGTTATAGCCAAATCTTAAATATTCCTCCTTCTTTTGTCAACCACAATCAAACTCTAGGCTTCCCTTTCACAACCCCAGTAAGAAACCCTAGACTCCACCCTTGAGATAATAGATATGCTCATATCTACAAAAAATACCCAAAGAAATAAAGCCAAAATGGACACTCAATTTCCAACCCTTCCATCAACCATCAAACAAAACATATCTCATATCCCTAACCCTACCCTTATCTCCCCTTCTAAACTTACTATAGCACCTCCATTTTCCCCATTCTCCTCTTTAACTAACCCTCTCCCTAACATCGCAGCTCTTCCCAAGGGTGTTACCCCACCTATTGTTGGAAATATGGCTAGAGGACCTAGGAAAACATGGAAGCAGGTCGTGGGTGATAATTCAAACTCCTCTCTAGTGTTCAGCCCTCTGGTATAGATTGATGGTAAGTTAATGGTGGCTCTAAGCCTAAATGTTTTATAGCAGGGAGCTAGGACATGGGAAGCTACCCTGCTGGTTTTTTATTGGATAAAAGGGCTTCTTTTCCTATTATACAAGCATAGACTTTAAGAAATTGGAATGGAAGAGGTCTATTGGAGGTAATGTTAACTGAAGAGCATAATATAATCTTTACCTTTTCTTCCAAATCGGCAGCTCAAAAGGTAATAGAAGAGGGTCTATGGCATATCTCTCAACTTCCTTTATTTCTTCAAAATTGGCAATCAGGAATGGAGCTAGAAAAATTTAGAATGAAGAGCATTCCCTTATGGGTGAATATCCACAATATCCCCTTAGAGTATTGGACTACAAAGGTGTTAATTATGTTTGCGAGCTACTTGGAAAAACCTATATGCATGGATGAAAATATTGCATTGAGAAAAAGAGTAGGTTTTGCTCGACTATGTGTGGTATAGACATCTCTAAGGAAATGAAGAATAGCATCCCTATCCTAAGATTGGTTGATGAAAGTTCTCTAAAAGAAGACAAAGTATTGGCGACTTACCAATGAAAACCATCTCTTAAAACTCAAGGGAAGGATTGGAAACCGACGGGTAGAGTCTTCATTAAAGGAGACTATTAGGAAGTGACAGGTATGGAAAAGAATGGTTTGAAAAAATCAAAGAGACTGAGGAGGCAGATCAAATAGCAAAAAACTAATAAATGGTTCAATCAGATAATGTTTCCCAAACAATAAGGAAATGCAATCTGAAGGAGAATAGATATGATTTGGCTTGGCAGAAAAAAGCTCAACACATTCCATCAGAAGAAGTATGCAAGTCTTTAATGAACAAAGAAGAAAATGTATTAGAAACTAGTGGTAATAATCCAGAAAAAGGAGCCTCAACTAGTCAATAGATTGAACCAAGCCTATCCAAGGCTAATTTGCAAAATGGTAGTAATCAAAAGGAGCAGTTTAACCAGGTCACCTCTTGGAAAAGTATTAGGAGCAATAGGAAAAGCTCCAAAAGGAAAACAAATTGCCTATGAATTTGATTGTATGGAATTTGCAAGGAATAAATACTGCCTCAAAGCTTAATGCTTTAAGGGATTTTGTCCTAAGAGAAAGCTAAGGATTTTCTATATGTTGGAGACTAAAATCAGGGAAATGAATCTGAATAAATTGGTATGCCTAGGTAGCAATTGGTAGTTCATTACTAACCATTAAAGTCATGTATATGGAAGGATTATTCTAGCTTATGATGGTGATTCATTGAAAGTGGAGGTTCTGGAATCAAAGCAACAACATATACACACTAAGATTAATTTTATAATGGAAAATACTTGGGTCTTAGCTACCTTTGTTTATGGATCAACACTATGTTCCAAAGATCAGATCTCTGGAATGATCTAAGAGGGATTAAGAATTCAGTAAATGTCACTTGGGTGGTGTGTGGAGATTTTAATACCACATTGCTAAGATCAGAGGCTAAATGAAATTGCAATCTACTTAACTATTCCTCTAATTTGTTTGATTGTATGTAGGAGGTAGAACTTATAGATCTAAAAGCTGAAGGTCATAAGTTTAATTGGACTAATAAGCAAAGTTTTATTTGGCACATCAGAAAAAAAAAATTGGACAGGGCTTTGGTAAGTGTGGAATGGCTACACACTTTTTCAAGAAGCAACGTGAAATTACTAAAGCCTAGCGTTTCTGACCATACTCCTATAGAGATTGATAACTTGTTCACAACCTCAAGAGTCCAGCATCCTTTTAGATTTATCAACTTTATAGTTAATATGGAAGGATTTAAGAAGCAATAGAGAAGGGAGTTGAGCATGACTGATATGGAACTGAGTAGTATATACGCATCCAAAAGCTTAAGGCTATAAAACAGGAGCTGAAGATTCTTAATAGTAAGAGAGGTATGAATCTTTCTAAAGAGATTGAAAAAACCAGAGATAAACTCTCCTATATTAAAAAATCACTGGCAGAAAATCCTATGGATGGTGCTCTAGCCACAGCAGAAAAGGAGTTCTAAAGAGTTACTTAGAAGCGGTGGATAACCAAAGTTCTTTATTGAAGCAGAGAGCTAGAATTAATTGGATAAAAGCTGGAGATAGATGTACTAAGTTCTTTTTCAATTCTATGTTAGCCCAAAAGAATGTCAACATAATCTCCTCCATTAAAACAAAAGCTGGTGTGGAAGTTTTTGAATAAGAGGACTTAGCTAAAGAAGCAATATTAACTACAAAAAACTACTAGGCTCAATAACTATCCCATTAGAGATGGATTATGATCTCAGACAAGTGGTAACTTCTAAAATTCCTGATCATAAAGTTAATTGGTTGATAAGACCTATTACAAATCAAGAAATCGAAAGGTTGTTTTCAACATGAATGGTTTAAAAGCTCCAGGACCTGATGATTTGAACATTTTTTTTACTAGAAAACTTGAAACAGTTTGGGGGGGATAGTCAAGGAGGTAGTGCATGGATTTTTCTTAAAAGGTGTTCTAAGATCTTTCTTTTTCTGATCCCAAAAATTCCAGCCCAGATACTTGGATTGATTACAGACCTATTTCGTATACAAACTTCCTCTATAAGATCAATGCCAAGATTTTGGCTAATAGGCTGAAAGAGGTTTTAAAATTTCTCATTAGTGAGAATCAAGAAGCATTTATGGCTAACAGAGATATTAGGGACAATATCCTTATAATGCAGGAGCTTTTAAAAGGGTATAATCGAAGGAAAAGTCTCTATAATTACACTATTAAAATTGACTTATAAAAAGCTTTTGACAGTGTGAATTGGGATTTCCTAATAAACTATGGAGATGATGAACTTTCCCCTGAGGTCCATAAGATGGATTCAAGAATGCATATCTACTACTTCCTATGGGATTTTGATAAATAGGAGTCTATGGAGATGTTTAGAGGCAAAAAGGGTCTTAAGCAAGGGGATTCTCTATCCTCTTATCTATTCCTAATTTGTATGGAGGTTCTCACTCAGTTATGAAGGCACGTCACGTCATCAGATTCTAAATTCAGATTCCATTCCAATTGTAAGAAAGTTTCCCTAATAAGTTTATGTTTTGCAAATGACCTTATTTTCCTAAGCAAGGCTAATGTTCACTCAGTCACTATTCTGATGAGAACTCTCAACCTTTTAAAGGAGATTTCAGGGCTGTGTGTTAGTCATCATAAGAGCTTTCTTATTCTCTCCAAAAGCGCTTCCCACCTCTCAAATGCTTTATCTCAAACTACTATGATGGAAATTGAAGACCCTCCTCTCCTCTACTTAGGGATTCCTATCTCATCAAGGAGGCTTAGATATTGTGAATGCATTCCTTTAATTGAAAAGATTCAGAAAAGATTGGGGACATGGTCAAATAAAGCACTATCCTATGGAGGGAAAATTCAGCTACTAAAATCGATAATCATGTCTATGAATACTTACTTGTGCTTATATCTTTTTTCTCTCAAAAAGGTTGATTAAAATGGTGGAAAAATTGATGAAGCAATTTCTATGGGGAAAAGGGAATGGAGAGAAAAGAATGGCCAAAGTTAGTTGGAAGAAAATTTGTCAATCGAGAGAGGAAGGAGGGCTAGGACTAAAGTCAATAGCTAGTAAAAGCACATTTCTTACATCCAAGAGCATTTGGAGAATTCTAAGTGAAGAACAATTTTTGTGGTCCAAATGGATTCACTCTTATCTATTAAAAGGAGGGAGTTTTTGGGCTCTAAAACCTAAAAACAATTACACCTGGTTCTTTAACCAACTCCTTAGATCGAGGGAAGACATGTACCAGCACATTTCGTGCCAAATTGGCGCAAGGGAAAGAATTTCCTTATGGTATGACAATTGGATAAGGATTGGACCTTTGATACAAAATTAGATGGCAAGATACCTATTAAATCAATTCTCTAAGGATACTAAGCTCCAAGAAATAGTCAGGAATGGGAACTAGTCCCTCTCTTCAGAAGAGACCAGACTTTTTCCCCTTTCTCCATTTAGAAGCCTTGGGAAGAGAGATATATATCTATGGAAAGGTATTCCTATTTTTAAGATTACTACTGAGGAAGTTAGAAGGATGAGGGAAGGGATTGCTAATCGAGTAGGATGGGATACATTAATATAGAATAAGATCCTTAGACCTAATGTAAGCTTTCTACTCTGGCTAGCAATGTGGGATAGACTAAGGGGCGATTAGTTCACGTAAGGGAATGGTAATAAAAATGAGAATGAATATAGTGAGCAATGAGAATAGATATTATCATTATAATGATGATGGTTGACTAAGAGGAAAGAATGATTACTATTACCATTGATAGAGGTTAGTTTGTAAAAAAATGAGAAATAAAAATTTAATATATTTTAATTAATTAATTATATTGTAATTAATTAATTACAATATTTTAATGAATGAATGAATTATATTTTAATTAGTTATATTGTAACTAATTAATTAATAATAATATTTAATTAATTTATTATATTGTAATTAATTAATTAATTACAATATTGTAATTAATGAATGAATTATATTTTAATAAATAATAATAATATTTTAACTAATTATATTGTAATTAATTAATTGGTTAAAATATTTTAATTAATGAATAATTATATTTTAATTGTAATTAATTAAGTATATTTTAATTAATTATAATATAAAATTAACTAATAATAATATTTTAATTAATTATATGGTAATTAATTATATTTTAATTAATTAATTACAATATTTTAATTAATGAATGAATTATATTTTATTTAATTATAATATAATATAATATATTTATTTTATTGTATTTTAATTAATTATATTTTAATTAATCAATTAATTACAATGTTTTAACTAATAAATGAATTATATTTTAATTAATTGTATTGTAATTAATTAATTATATTTAAATTAATTAGTATTAGAAATATTTTTAGAAAAGGAGTTACTACTAAGAAATGAGTTTCATTTCTCTACTAAATAGAGGGTATGGAGGATTTTTCAAAAATGGAATATCAAACTATTGCTCCTATAATAATAATCAACAACCAACTACTCACTTTTCATTCCTTACCCATTAATCCCTTCTCAAGCCTATCAACCAAACACCCCCTAACAATTTTGGATAGGCAGAAATTCCTAAGCTCATCTAATATTTGCATCCTATGTAATATAGAGGATGAAACTAAAGATCATCTTTTCTTTAACTGTGCTTATTCAAGAGAAGTTTGGACAAAGATCTCTACTTTATATGTAACATCCCATTACCAATGCGATGAGTACAGTGTTATGAGTGTAGAGTGGTTAGTGCTCAAATTGTGATCG
>JANVCQ010000230.1:8436560-8456158 GCA_025531925.1 Erythroxylum plowmanianum
TTAAAAATAACTTATTTTATTTAAATTTATTTTAATTTTTATATAATATTTATTAACAAAGTATTTATAAAAATATTTTATTTTTAAATTAAATAATATAAAAATTATTTTTATAAACTAATATTTATTTTTATATATTTTAATTATTAAATCAAATTTTATTTGAAATATATCTATTTTTAAATATAGTTATATTTATTAATAATTATTAAATTAATTTTATAAATTAATTATAGATTAAATTAAGATATTTATAATTTTAGTTATAATTAATTTAAATATATAATACATTTAATTGATAGTAAATTAAATAATATATGTTTTTGTTTCATGTTTCAATTTTACTTGGTTATTTCCTTAGTACGAACTCTTGCTATAAATTGTAGTAATTTGAGAATTAAGAATATTTATTGTTCTTTTTATTGAATGTTTTGATCTAATTATTATTTATTATATAATAAAAATTGAAATTATAATATTTTAAATACTTTGTATTGTTCTTAATTTTATTTTTGTATGACGATGATTGTCCTTTTTCATAAATATTGTGGTTATTATCTATATGTGAAATATCTAAAAATTATTATTATTTCATATTAATTGTGATTATTATTTATTATTATAATTTTTGGAGACATGATTAAAATATATAGTACAACTGTTCAATATGACAATGGATTATTTTGTAATTTTTAAAAAAATTCAAAGACTATTTCATAAATTAAAAAATTACCTGAAACGGTACCAATGTAGTATTGCACTAGAACCTAATCCGATACCAAATCTGCTATGGTCTTTGCAACATTAGTTTTGACTTAAAATTTACTAATAAAAATAATAACATAAAATGTGGATTTATGGCTACATAAGTATTGAGAAAGTTCTCACTAACTTCAGCCATATGATCAAATTAGTATATAACTTGCATTATTTATATTAGTATGAAAGTTGTGATAGAATGATTTATATTTTGTTATTAAATAATAACTATACTTTAAAATAAAATAATGTATTAAAAAGTGTAAAACTTTTACTATTTGAACAATTATTATGTATCAATTATTATTTATTTCATATTTGAACCTTCTTATCTTTTTCTTCTAGGTCATATTTGACAAGCAAAATGCACATACTAATTGATAACGATTCTAACGTGATTCATAGGAGCAACCTAACTACATGCCAAGATCGCATTATTGGTACCTAGGGATGACATATTGGTATAGGCTCGAATTGACCCTAAGTCAATGGGTCAGGCCTTAGTCTATCAAGTTTTAGGCCAACCCTAAGTCGTTTTTTAAAAATCAAGCCTTGAACCCAGTTTAGGCCTAATAACTCTAGTCTTAGCCCAACTCGAGGCCCGAATGGTTAAAACGAATGTAAAATTACGTCATTTTATACTAAGAAAGTGGAATTATGGTTTATAATATATGATGTGAAAAATGTCATTTTATTTAGGGGTTTTTTTTTATGCCTAAGTAAAATGACATTGTTTTACACCTAAATAAAACAACATTGTTTTATCCTTGGAGCTTTTATTTTGCACCTAAGTAAAATGACATCATTTTTAATATAAGTTAAAACCACCCCAAGTCCCCACTCTCTCTTACCTAGTTTGACAGCCCTTCATCCTACTCCCTCCATTCGACCTTCGAGTGCAACATGTTTGGTACCCTCCTAGTGTACTACATCTATAAATAATTGACTCTCTTTAACAATCGAGAGCTTTACTTATTCTTGTGTTGCTCCTCTATGATTGATGGCTTCATCCTTTTCCCAATAAATGGTATGGTTTTTATGTTTTTTGGGGAATTCAAGTATATTTGTGATTCTATTTTCTAGTTTTGTTTCTATTTAATGATGATTACGCTTCGTGTCATTGTTTATTTTATACAAAATATGTATTTTGATTCTTTTGTTGGGAAGGAAATGAAAGCACTATATTTCTTTCATTTGTTATTTTGCAATCTATAAAGATTGAGTTTGTTGCTGATTTTTGCTCATCGTAGTATCTTTTCTAATCAAATTGATGCCTTTATTCTACATAGTTTTTTGGACGTTAATTAGGTTAGTAATCAAGATGATGGTTCATTCAGAAATAAACTAAGTTTTTTTGATGTTAAAATGAATTCATATTGGGCTTTCCCATTATCAAACTTAGTTTGACAAGGTTGAACAATTGGATTGAACTATCATAAATTGCAACCGATTTAACTATTAGCAAGCAAAAAACTTTTTTTCAACGCATAACAAAAGATAATGTTTACAAATCCCTTATATAGAAAGGAATCTATAATCTCATACACCTATCAGGGATTATATATAAGCATCATTAGTGTGAAGGTGATGATACTAAGATTTGAGCAACATTGGAAAAAAGTTCTTAGATTGGATTTGTCAATTCTAGATAGTCGTTAATTAATGCATATAAAATCAAGTAATAACATCTTAATGTATTTAATATGGATGTTATTATCATCATTATCATCAGGATAAAAGTATATGTAGACATGTAAATGTCTATAAATAACTTATATAGGTGAATATGTTGATTGTTTCAAATGGATGAGCATATTCCTTTAGTAGAAAGTTCTATTCTAGTATCTAAGAGTATACAAGCTGATACTTCTAATCCAGTATGAATTAAAGATAGAAGTCTAGCTTCATTGAAAAGTGGCGTTTGAATTCACTTTAACAAGACTATATTAATGGACAAAGTAGGGAAGGCCAAATGTACATATTATTACAATATGTTGGATTGGAATTAATAAGATGAAACCACTCGTTTAAAGAGACATTTGAATTCGTGTAATAGATAGAAGATCGTATCAGGGGGTTAAAAGTTTTTTACTCCTTAACTTAATGAGAAGGAAGAATGAAATGATTGCTATAAATTATAACAACATATCAAGAATGATGATGACTATTATGGTCAATGGTGATGAACATCCACTCTCTATAGTTAACAGCAAAAAAATTATGATGTTTCTTACCTCATTGCAACTGACTTTCAAGATCCCAAATCGGAATAACTTAAAGAAAGATATTGATCGATTATTTTCTGCAAGTGCATAGAGTCGTTCTAGTATCCACTCACTGAATATTCCAAAGTCGTCTCCCTAGAGGACCAATTCATTCACTTCCAAATTAATTCTAATTATTTGCATGTTATTGACAGAAAATTTTAAAATGTGATTGGAGTTGAGTGAGCAGTAAATTGTAAGTACTAAACAAGAAAATAGAAAAAGGGTAAGTCAAAGGTTTAGAATTAGGGATTGGGGTTCACCAATGCAAAAGATTGATTCAGACAATATGAAATTGATTGAATGTTAGGCTATGAAAAAAGTTACACAACTTTACCCATATCTCTTTTCAAAGCATACAAGAGTACCCAGCTAGAAGAACACCATCTCTTAATGTGTGAACTTACTACCCAAATCTATAAAGAACAAGCAACCACAAATTCTCACCCTAGCTTAGGATATCTCTACCTCTAAGTGTAAGGTGTTCATCTTCCTATAGCATGAACCATATTTCACTCTTCAGTACATCATATGATTCCTAAGATTGCATCTATGGAGATCAAACATAGAAACAACAGTGAGATTGAAGGAAGACAAACATAACCCAAATATTTTCATTCAACACTCAACAATCCATATCATACAAATCATCTCCCAAATGGGCTACATCCCTCACCCTAATTGAGGTTTAGTTCCAGAACATTGCAACAAAAATCATACACATAAGGATGCTTAGCATTTAAGAAAGAGTAGAGAGAGAAAGTAGCAGAAACTCAAGAGAATGTAGCTCCCAATCCTTGGGGAAATCCCCAAAATTCCTTATCTTCCTCTTATTTTGTGCCTCCCCAAATGTAGTAACCTTGTTTTCAGTGTCCAGCCCCCTTTTTAGGTCTAAACAGTGAGTATTTATAGTCCTCTCGTCCCAAGAAACCTAATTTCCCTAAACAAGGGAAAACAGGTCGTGCTGGCCACCAATGTCCATTAAATGAACATGCATGTCCATTTAACAGACCTTCTCAGGTCTGAAATGGTGTGTTGCCAGGCGATGTCCGTTAAACGGACATTCTCGGGTCTAGAGGTTCCTTCTGCCAGGTGATGTCCATTAAATGGACATGCCCCAATCTAACAATTTCACGCCTTTGACCTTCCAATTGACAAAATTTCTTCTCGGAGTCTTCTCAGAAGTTGTAAAGCTCGGAATTCTCTTTGAAATCATCCTTGAGTGGCTTTGATCTGACATCCACAAGGAAATTTATGCCTTTTACCCCACAATCTACCATTTGTACCTATCAAGCAACACAATTTGAATGTGAGAGAAGTAACTGCATAAAACTTCAAATCTATAAAGAAATAAGTCAAATTAATCCAAATCATCCCAAAATCATCTACAAATAATTTGACTTATCAAATTTCCCCACCCTTAGATCATTGCTTGTCGCCAAGCAAAATAACAGAAAACTCATTACCAAAACTTAACCCAAGTTATTGATTCCACTTTCGTAGGTGTATGGTGACATTTAGCCTATGCCACAAGCCTTTGAACTACTATGTGTCCATAATGGAGGGGTTATAGTCTCCTGAGGGTTTACTTAAAACGAATGGTACCCACAAACATTTCTTCTCCATCATTTCACATCTAATCATCACCATAGTTCATTCCAATAAGTCGAATGCATTATAAGTGAGAATTGGACTTAGAAATAAGATCACATAATACCTCATTATTTTGATCACAGTTCAGTAACAATGAGATTCCATAATGCTTCAATTAATCAAAATCACTTGCTAAGAATGAAGTCTCTCATGCAACATTCATTTTCGCAAAAAAGTGTTTAAGGGTTACTCTCAATCATCTTCTCATGCATGTCCCTTACCATAAGTTTGCATTTTATCTACTTCTCCACTACTCCTATCTATGGCATGTCCATGAATCAAAAAGGTCTTTAATTCTTACGTTGTAATGGGGCCACAGGTGAAGTGAGCTATGAACAAAGGGATAGGAATTCAAGTATTCAACAATTAGTAGAGCCGAATTCACAATTCTTACACTCACATTGTTTTATGGAGCTCAACCAACTTTATTGTCATAGTTTTTCCCATTCCTTCACTTTGAAATCTGAAGTGCACATGCTTTGCTTATAATTGACTCAATTTCTTTTTCTTTGTACTTTTTTTTGTTGTTGTAAACATAGCATGCTTCTTGACTTGTTATGCCCAAATACCCCCACACTTCTTCCTTTGTATCCCTATCAATAGAAGTAGTGAATGCACAACTTTGATAGCTCTACTAACCATTGAACAAGGGTAAACTTGTTTTTCTTGGCTTAAGGTTCTTTGGAGTAAGTTTACAAAGAAAATGGCTCAAATACCATCACTAGGCTCAAGGGGTTCACTAGGAGATTGATATATAGGAAGGGTTAGCTATTTGGCTCAAGCTCGTTCCTAATGCCTTTTATCATTTCCAAGACATATCATAGCATGATTATGTAACCTTGAAGAGTTGTGATGCAAGTTCTAGAAGTGGGCATACATGGAAGAGAAAATCATATCACTCACAAGAAAATAGGATTGAGGGAAATCCTTTAGGCTCAAATTAGCTCACTTAGCTATGTTTTCTCATTTTACAACACGTTCATTCAATCAATTTAACATTACAACATCCCATTATGACAAGATATGCAATCCAATTAATCATATTATGCACCTTACTCAAGCTCAATCTCATCCATAATGCAATTAACTCATGAAATGAAATTATAATGACATTTAGAAATAAAAGCTTTTAAAATTAGACAATTAAGCGCCCCCCCCCCCACACACACACACATAAAAGTCACATTGTCCTCAATGGCAAGAAAACTAAACAAAGAAAACAATGCAATTAATGAAAAGTAGAGCAAAGGTAAAGGAACCCCCTGAAGAGTGGATTGTCCAATAACCTGTACCCTAAAATGACAGAGGTCCCATCAAAAACACAAAATATTGAAATAGACTAAAATGAAACTAAAGTTAGTGGTTCAATGTACCAATGGAAAAACAAAATTAAGGTCTAGATACAATGCAAAATGTGCGTGTGCGATGACAAAAGAGAAATCCTAAAGCACTAGGCGTCAATGCTCTGGTGGCGGTTGTTGGTGGGCCTCCATGAAAACCTTCAGCATTGTTTCCATGCGCCTCTGTGAAGTTGTAAGCTCGGCCACTTCTGATTGAAGACCGCTGATGGTTGCTTGCATCTGACGTCAGTCGGGGGTATCATCTGAAGGTGGAGGTGCTCTTGGTTGTTGTGCAATAAGAGTATCAGCGTGGCGCCTTGACCGACGCGGATTGATCCATCCATGAGGGGCATTGTCTTCAAACTCAAACTCCCGCATTTTGTCAGTAGTAATTACATCCCCCTCATTAGTAAGAGCCACTATTTCATCCCGTTTAATGACCCAAAGGTGATGGAACAATTGGCTCAACAAAACTGGGAAGACAAATGCCTTGGTGTCTGCCCTGTGGTGGACTACTTGCCACATCGCTGTCATCATCAATTTTTCCACAGCAATTCCCTGGAATTGATCATCGTAAAAGAACATTTTATCCAAAATGAATAAGTCTTCAGTTCAGAGATACCCTGAATCACTAGCCTTTGGCATTACAATATGAGCTAGCATAAAAGCGATTAACTGTGGGGCTACGTCCAGGTACTTGCAATGAACAAAGTAGTGTTGATTCGTCCGACGCCATACAGCTCGAACCCTAAACCGATCCATAGCTGCCTCCTTAGTCCAAGTTTCATTGCAAGAGTATCGGGTTCTCTTGTCAAAAGATGGGACATTGCCGCCCATTGGTAGCTCTAGGTGGTTGCAGATCAGCTCCTCAGTGATCACCATCTCTTCCCCATTGACTCTCGAGGTAAGCACCGGTGGTTGGTTTCCAGTCACCGCACTCAGGTTGGCATAGAATTGCTTGACTGCCTCGGGGTAGTAAGTGCCCTTGAGGATCAACAACTTTCCCCAATAAAAGTTATCCAAATTGGCCTGCACACGAGGCTTCTCGTCAATAAGGTCCGCCACTGACACCTAAATTACAAACTTCTTATTCTTTTTCTTATTGTACCATGCTTCACATTATTCATTGATGAATTCTAGCGAGTCAGGGAGAGGTTCCTCCTGAACCAAGTTTTTCCCTCTCGCCAACCGAGAGGATTGTCCAGCATTCTTTCTCGCAGTTTGCTTAAATCATGACATGGTAGCTCCACATGCAATTTACCCAATTCAAATTTAGAAACTTATTGCAATCACAACCCAACTGCTTCAGGCCAATCTCATCGTCAATAACTAACTGCACAAATACAAATCGCTCAGAATTACCCCCGACACTTCAAATTCAATCAACCCTAGGAAGGAATGTACTCTTCACTTGCCTCCAATTAGACAACACACAATTAATCCTAAAAGCTAATGCACTTCCAATTTACCTTCAAACTGAATAACACCAACAAGAATTTAATTCAGTGTCCAATGCCCATGCAATTCAAACCATCAATTATTAGGCCAAATCATGATTCAAAGGCAACGCAAGCTCTTGTAACCTAAAATCGAAAATGATTGTAGAGTTGAATCGGAAACTCTAATCCCAAAATTTCACATTACCTGGCCCAAAATTCCAGAAAAGTTGCTCCAAACGAAGCATAACTTACTCACCCTGAACTCTAGCAGTGGAGACCTCGAAGAATTGCCTCCCTCCCACGCTTCTCTAACATCTCTCCTTCTCTAAACGTTGAACAAAATATCCTATAGATTAGAGCGTTGAGGGGAAGGAGTGAAGGGAAAGAATGGGAGTGTAGGCTAGAAGGGTTGGGGTGGTCGGAGGTGGGAGAAATTGAAAGGGGAGGTGACGGCGCCAAGAGAAAAAGAGAGGGTGAGTGCGAGAAAGAAGGAAGAAGAAGGGTTTAAACAATATTCAAACAATGTCCGTTAAATGGACATGTATGTTTGTTTAACGGACCTTTATGGGCTAAATTGAACAACTAGAGGTCCCGTGTCCATTAAACAGACATGCATGTCCGTTTAACGGACCTTTACGAGTCAATTTATGCTCTGTAGGTAGCCACTGTCTGTTTAACGGACATGCCTGACCCTTTAATCGACATACATGACTTTTTCAAATTTTTTCCTCTTTTCCTTTGTTCCTTCTAGCCTTTGTATGATGTCCTAGGGCTACATGCATGAAGTGTAAGTGCTAAAATTGGAAGAACGCCAAAATAAAATGGACATAAATTGTCACTTACCTTTTTCCATGCTTAATATGAGTCTCACCTCTATGTTTGAAAAGTAGTGACCACCCAATCCTCATGCTACTGAAAAAATGTTCCTGAAACGCCTCGCAAAATGTATCCCTTAATATACAATAAATTAAGCACAATGAACTAATGAGACAAACAAGTCAAAATTAAACACAACATAAAAAAAAACAACATGAGAGTTAGAGATATTGGGTTGCCTCCCAATAAGCGCTAAATTTAATATCCTTAGCTAGACTCGGCCACTCGGTTATCAACCTTGAAATGTGACTGTGGAAATGTATCCCACCATGTCTCCCTCGAGATAGTGCTTAAGTCTTTGCCCATTAACCACAAAGGGCACTTGATCATCCCGCCTAATTTCCACTGCACCATGTGGATATGTCCTTGTTATTATGAACGGTCTCGACCATTTTGATCGTAGTTTTCCCGAAAATAATTTTAGGCGAGAGCTAAATAGCAAAACCTTTTGGCCTGGTTTGAATTCCCTCCACAGGATATGCTTGTCATGAAAAGCCTTGGTTCTCTCCTTGTATATGCGAGCATTCTCAAAAGCATCAAGGCGAAATTCATCCAGCTCATTCAGCTCCAGTAGCCTCCTCTATCCTGCTTCCTTGAGATCAAAATTCAACTTCTGGATGGCCCATAATGCCTTATGTTCGATTTCAATCAGAAGATGGCAGGATTTCTCAAAGACGAGCCTATAAGGGGACATCCCTAAGGGAGTTTTGTAGGCGGTCCTTTAAGCCCATAGAGCGTCATCAAGTTTTAATGCCCAATCCTTTCTTGAGGTATTAACCGTCTTCTCTAGAATTTGCTTGATTTCTCGGTTAGATATCTTAACTTGTCTCCCTATTCCGGTCGTGACAAGTGGTCAGCTACTAAATTCTTCGATCCCTTCTTATCTCGAATTTCCAAGTCGAATTCCTGCAAAAGTAAAATCCATTTGATCAATCGGGGTTTTGCATATTTCTTTGTGAGAAGATATTTTAGAGCAAAATGATTAGTGTAAACAATGACTTTGGAGACGACCAGGTAAGATCTAAATTTTTCGAATGCATAAACTACTGCTAGTAATTCTTTCTCGGTAGTTGTATAATTAAGTTGAGCATCATTAAGAATCTTGCTAGCATAATAAATGACATGTAGTTTCTTATCCTGTCTCTGCCCTAAAACAGCCCCAAGTGCAAAATCACTGACATCGCACATCAATTCAAAAGGGAGGTTCCAGTCCGATGCGGCCATTATAGGAGTTGAGGTCAGCTCCTTCTTCAACCTATCAAAAGCAGCAAGGCACTCATCAGTAAACTCTTAAAGGACGTTTTTTTGCAATAGAGCACATAATGGTCGAGAAATTTTGGAAAAATCTTTTATGAATCGGTGATAGAACCCGGCGTGCCCTAGAAAACTCCGTATCACTCTAACCGAACTGGGAGGCGGCAACTTGTTGATAACCTCAATTTTTGCAGGATCCACTTCAATCCCATTGTTGGAAATCTTATGGTCGAGGATGATTCCCTCTTGCACCATGAAATGGGATTTCTCCCAATTGAGCACCAGATTGGTGTCTTCACACCTTTGCAGAACCTGTTCTAAGTTGAACAGGCATGCGTCCAAAGAAGACCCAAAAATAGAAAACTTGTCCATAAATACCTCAATTATATTCTCCACCATGTCAGAGAATATCGACATCATGCAGCGTTGGAAAGTGGCAGGAGCATTACATAACCCAAAGGGCATCCTCCGATACGCAAATGTACCATAGGGACATGTGAATGGTTTTCTCATGATCCTCCTAGGCTATCAGGATTTGGTTATAACCTGAATAACCATCTAGAAAACAATAATACTCATGCCCCACTAATCTCTCCAATATTTGATCTATAAAGGGAAGAGGGAAGTGATCTTTCCTAGTGGTTGCATTCACTTTCCTATAATCTATACATACCCTCCATCCTGTCACAACCCTAGTAGAAATCAGTTCATTCCTATCGTTTGAATCAACAGTTATGCCACCTTTCTTAGGCACTACCTGCATTGGACTTATCCAAGGGCTATCAGAAATAAGATAAATAATTCCCGCATCAAGTAATTTAAGTACCTCAGATCACAAAACTTCCTTCATGTTAGGATTGAGCCGCCTTTGACTTTCCACGCTAGGTTTGTGGTTCTCTTCCATTAAGATCCTATTAACATAAATAGAAGGGCTGATCCCCTTTATGTGAGGAATATTTCAAGCAATAGCCAATTTATGTTCACGTAATGCCCTTAGCAACTTCTCCTTTTGAGAGGAGTCCAAAGAAGCAGAAATGATAACTGGATACGTATTTGTTTCTCCTAAAAATGCATATCTCAAATGAATTGGAAGCTGCTTAAGTTCAGGGTTTGGTGGGCTTACTATGGAGGGCAATAGTTTAGGTTTCGGAGGGCCCAATTCTTCGATTTCGGGTCTATACCTAAAACCATTACCCTGCAACCTGTAGGCACATTCCATTAACTTATCATCCAACTCAGTTGGTTTGATTCCTAGGGTTAGGCATGCTTCTAAAACATCATCACACATTAATTCAAGAACATATTCAGAGGTGAGAGAATCAATTACATCAATCCGATAAGTGACCTCATCAAAAGAGAGACCTCTCAATACTTTAAAAATATTAAACTCCTTTTTTTCATCACCTACCCGCAAGGTTAGCTTACCATCTGGGACATCAATCAATGCTCCACCCATGGCTAGGAATGATCTTCCCAAAATTATGGGAACCTGCATGTCAAACTCCATCTCAAGCACAACAAAATCAGTCTAAATTATAAGCTTATCAACTTTTACCAGTAAGTCCTCAACTATACCGATAGGGTACCGAATTGATCTATCAGCAACCTGCAATGAAATTTTAGTTGGTTTGAGTTCACCAATTCTTAACCTGTTATATAGAGACAGTGGAATAAGATTAATGCTTACACCGAGGTCACATAAGCATTGAAAAATATTAGATTTGCCAAAGTGACAAAGTATAGTGAAACTCTCTAGATCCTTTAACTTAGGGGGTAGTTTATTTTGTAAAATAGAACTACACACCTCAGTTAGGGCTACTGTAGAGAAGTTATCAAGCTTCTTTTTGTTGGAGATGATCTCCTTCAAAAACTCGGTGTACGCAGGCATCTCCGCAAGAGCTTCCGTAAGAGGGATATTGATGTGAATTTTCTTGAACAGGTCAAGAAACTTTTGGAACTTAAAATCGTCATTCCTCTTCCTTACCCTTTGGGGATACGGTATGGGTGGTACAAAGGTAAAGTCCGACCCAAATGGTGATTCTTTCTTTTGTGTGGGTTCTCTAGGCTCTTCCCCTTCATCCATCTTTTCACAATCCACATCCTGAGCCTCCATCGTCTTAGGGACTATACCTTCTATAACCTTACCACTTCTTAGAACAACTGCCATGCAATCTTGTTTCGGATTCACTTGGGTGTTACTAGGCAACTTCCCCTTTCCTCTTTCACTAACTTCCTTTGTTACTTGACTGATTTGCAGTTCTAAATTCGTAATAGCTGCTTGATTTGATTGAATATTCTGCTCCATTATGTTCATTACTTGAGAGTTGGCTTGGGTACTCTGATCCATCTTATCCATAAGTTGAGAAAACATATCCTCAAGCTGGTCTACCTTTTTCTCCCACGGAGAGGGAAATTGTTGTGGTGCAGAAGATGAAGGGGTTGAGTATTGTTGCTTTATTGGTGTTTGGAACCCTGGTGGTCCCATTGGTTTTGCCGCCCCTTGATTTTTCCAGGAGAAGTTCGGGTGGAATTTCCAACCTTCATTGTAAGTGTTTGAGAAAGGATCTAGTCTCTGACCCTGTCTACCATTGTTCACATAGCTTACCTCTTCTTTTGTCAAGGTTGTCTCAATGTTCATACAACCCGCTACTGAGTGCCTAAATCTCCCACACAAAGTACATAGATCTCTACTAGACATGTTATCATTCATCAACAAATTCAACTTCTTATTAATCTCAACAACTTGGTATGCCATGTCTGACTTGGAAACCACTTCACTTAGAGTCATAGCTTTGCTCCTAGTCACCTTGCAATATGAGTTCTCGACAATCTTTTTGAAAATATTCCATAATTCTTGAGAACTCAAGTCATTTATATTTCCCCCAACATTCAAATCCACTAAGGTTTGGTTATGATCGGTGAGACCATAGTAGAAAAACTGAGTCAATGAATACATGTCAAATCCATGGTGTTGACATTGGTTAAGGAGATCATTAAATCGTTCCCAAGCCTCATGAAACTTTACTCCGTCCTTTTGCGAAAACCAATGTATCATCTTTAGGAGTTTAAGAGTTTTGTGGGCTGGGTACCACTTCATCATAAAAGTCTCCATAACCTTCTCCCAAGTATCAATAGAATCCACCTTTAAACTCAACAACCAATTTCTTGCCAATCCCTTCATGCAATAAGGAAAGCACCTTAGCCTCAACTCATCCTCTGAAAGTCCATACAAAGGAAGCATTTGAACTGTCGCATAGAAATCTCTCATAAAGGCTAACGCATCTTCACTGGGCATCTCATTAAATTGCGGCAACATAGATAAATGAATTTACTTAAGCTCGTAATTCCATGCTGCTGCAGTCAGTCTAATGCATGAAGGGTTCCCAACAATAAACGGCATCTGATAATCCCAAATTCTCCTTACAGCAGGATTGACAACAACCAGCTCGACTTGGTTTTCCCCATTGAATTGTTCATTGCCTAACTCATGCTCTTCATGCAGTTCCAGAATTTGGTTATTGTTGGCCATTTCTCTCCTCCTTTGAGCATTGTTCCTTCGACAAGTTCGTTCAATTTCAGGATTGAATTCAACAAGTGGTTCGTTGTTCAAGCTTCGTGAATGCCTTAAATGCATGTAACTCCTAAAATCAAACAAGTTCGAGGGTTCAAAATTCAATGATGGAAGAAAACTCGAATAATAAATAAATAGATAGTAGGAATAACTAGACTTAATGAAAGCAGTAATAAAAAGGTCCCCAACAACGACGCCAAAAACTTGAACGATTATTTTCTGCAAGTGCACAGGGTCGTTCTAGTATCCACTCACTGAATATTCCAAAGTCGTCTCCCTAGAGGACCAATTCATTCACTACCAAATTAATTCTAATTATTTGCATGTTATCGACAGAAAATTCTAAAATGTGATTGGAGTTGAGTGAGCAGTAAATTGTAAGTACTAAACAAAAAAATAGCAAAAGGGTAAGTCAAAGGTTTAGAATTAGGGATTGGGGTTCACCAATTCAAAAGATTGATTCATACAATATGAAATTGATTGAATGTTAGGCTATGAAAACAGTTGCACAACTTTACCCATATCTCTTTTCAAAGCATACAAGAGAATCCAGCTAGAAGAACACCATCTCTCAATGTGTGAACTTACTACCCAAATCTATGAAGAACAAGCAACCACAAGTTCTCACCCTAGCTTAGGATATCTCTACCTCTAAGTCTAAGATGTTCATCTTCCTATAGCATGAACCATATTTCACTCTTCAGTACATCATATGATTCCTAAGATTGCATCTATGGAGATCAAACATAGAAACAACAGTGAGATTGAAGGAAGACAAACATAACCCAAATATTTTCATTCAACACTCAACAATCCATATCATACAAATCATCTCCCAAATGGGCTACATCCCTCACCCTAATTGAGGTTTAGTTCCAGAACATTGCAACAAAAATCGTACACATAAAGATGCTCAGCATTTAAGAAAGAATAGAGAAAGAAAGTAGCAGAAACTCAAGAGAATGTAGCTCCCAATCCTTGGGGAAATCCCCAAAATTCCCTATCTTCCACTTATTTTATGCCTCCCCAAATGTAATAACCTTGTTTTCAGTGTCCAGCCCCCCTTTTTAGGTCTAAACAGTGAGTATTTATAGTCCTCTCATCCCAAGAAACCTAATTTTCCTAAACAGGGGAAAACAGGTCGTGCTGGCCGCCAATGTCCGTTAAACGGACATGCATGTTCTTTTAACGGATCTTCTCAGGTTTGAAATGGTGTGTTGCCAGGAGATTTTCATTAAACGGACATGAATGTCCGTTAAGCAGACATTCTCGGGTATGGAGGTTCCTTTTGCCAGGCGATGTCCGTTTAACGGACATGCCTCAATCTAACAATTTCACATCTTTGACCTTCCAATTGACAAAATTTCTTCTCGGAGTCTTCTCAGAAGTTGTAAAACTCGGAATTCTCTTTGAAATCATCCTTGAGTGGCTTTGATTCGGCATCCACAAGGAAAGTTATGCCTTTTACCCCATAATTTACCATTTGTACCTATCAAGCAACACAATTTGAATGTGAGAGAAGTAACTGCATAAAACTTCAATTCCATAAAGAAATAAGTCAAATTAAATCCAAATCATCCCAAAATCATCTACAAATAATTTGACTTATTGGATATTATAAAGATATACAAGGATGGAAATAAAGAAAATTTCAAAACATTGTTGAGTATTGAACGATGGGTTACCATCACAACAGCTATATGGATAACCAATAATTAAAAAAGGATTATATGACAGTGATGTCATATTATATTGACAATGATTAGTCTTTACGTAATAGAATATTGAGGTAAATTATATTCTTTAATATTATTACGTTTTTATTATGTTATGATTAATATTTGTAAATATTAGATTTATTTATAATAGATACCATATACAAGTAAAAGGTTGGCAACCATATTGATCGAGTGTTTAATCAATTGGAATATCGACACCAAGTTATCTACCATAACAATCGACAATTTTAGCACGAATGATGCGATGATTCAAAAGGTGAGGAATAGGTTACGGATTAGGAGGTTGTTCCATACGCATTTTTATGTATATTTTGAATTTAATTATGAAGGATAGGTTGGAGATGATAGAGGAAGTAGTAGATTTGATTCAAAACTATAATATATTAGAGTGTAACACCAAAAGGAGTTAAAAGTTTTAAAAATACTACACGACAACTATGTATTTTGAGGATGAAGAAGTTTATATTTGATTGTCCTACCAGATGGAACTTAATCTTCAAGATAAGGTAAGAAATTCTATATGTTGAGGTATTTACTAGGCTGAGACAAAGAGATACTCGGTATACTTACCTACGTACAAAAGGGCAATAAGACTTGGCTAAAAAACATTGTGCAAAGTTGGAAATATTTTATAATACTACTCAATTGTTCTCGGGGATAAAATATCTACCGTTACACAGTTGCTTTCCCAATATGCGTGAGATCAAGAAAGCTTTATCTGATTAGATGTTTGATTCCAATAAGGTGATGCAAGTTATAGGAGAGCAGATGACGGAAATGCTTAATTCTTACTATTATATGGTTGAAGGTATTATGGCAATCACATCTATGTTGGACCAGAGATAAAAGATGGAGAGGGTTCATTTTTTATATAACATGTTTTACGGTTATCAGGCTAAAGAGCATGTTGATGTTGTTAAACAATTATGGTATGATTTATTTAATGATTATCAGCTCAAATTTGATAAAATTCAAGATTGAGATAGTTTAGACTGTTTAACTCCAACTTTAGGTTCAAGTTCGGATCATCTGCTAAGAGCAATTTGATACTCTCATTTACAGAATTCATTAAAGAAGAAAGGGTTAGGACTTCTTATATTATGATGGAGTTGGGCAACTATTTGATAGAAGATTGTGAGACCAAAATTAAAGGTGTGGAGTTCAATGTATTGCAATGGAGGAAGAACCACAGAAATAATTTTTCGATTACGCAAGTAATTGCATAATACTTGTTAGCAATTCCATCATTTACTGTTACTTTGGAGTCTGTTTTTAGTTTTAATATTCGGGTTATTAGTCCTCGTCATGTTTGACTTCATCTTGATACTATACAAAGCCTTATGTATGCCCAAAGTTGGTTAGATGATGAAGATATTGAGGATAAAATTTTCTCTTTATGATATATCAATTTTTGTCTATTTTATGATTTTTTCTTATATTATATTATTTTTTAATTTTATATTAATATAACCACAGGTATTGATACTAAGGTGACTAGTCATTCAACTTAAAAATATTTCGGGTAATATATTTGATGATGAAGGTATATTTAATTGTTTATTAATTATTATCATGTGTTTAATATTCATTTAATGTAATTATTACAGTACTAGATATTATGTATCTACATGTTTGTTATCTTTAATTTTTGTTTTAGAATTACTTATTTTTCATATGATTTCATTACTATTTTGTAATTGAAGATATAATTATTTACTTATGTTTTTTTTTTGTTTTACAAATTCTCAACTTCAATATCTACTTTCCAATCTCTAGTCTCCAATGTCTACTCTCCAAGACTCCAACATTAGTTGAAAATTTCAATTGTCTTTTTGTAAATTGTATCATTAAAAAAGTTGGATAATATTAGCATGATGATATTCTTTTGTTTAGATAATATATTTTTCATATACAATATAATTTTTTTTCACTTCCTTTAAAAATGAATTTAGTTTCAATTTGTTCATCTTTTCATTTTATGTACGTTTAATATATAAATTCATTAAAAACTTATCTTGTATTAAGCAATTGTGCTTATTAAATGAATGTTCTTTTCTCATATATAAT
This sequence comes from Erythroxylum plowmanianum, assembly GCA_025531925.1. Lineage (NCBI taxonomy): Eukaryota > Viridiplantae > Streptophyta > Magnoliopsida > Malpighiales > Erythroxylaceae > Erythroxylum > Erythroxylum plowmanianum. The sequence goes on from JANVCQ010000230.1 coordinate 8,453,523, forward strand.
ATAATCTTTTTTATTCACTCTCTTTAAAATGAATTTAATTTCAATGTATCCATTTATTCTTTTTATGTATATTTAATATACAAATTTATTTTAAAAACTCATTTTTATTAAGCAATTGTACTAATTAAATAAATGTTGCATCTCTTATATATAATATAATATTTTCTGATCACTTACTTTAAACTGAATTTAGTTTCAACTTATTCATTTTATCATTTTATGTATGTTTAATATATAAATTCATTAAAAACTCATTTTTCATTAAGCAATTATGCTAATAAAATGAATGTTATATGTCTCATATATAATATAATCTTTTTTGTTCACTTCTTTTAAAAATGAATTGTTTTAACTTATTCATTTTATCATTTTTTGTAAGTTTAATGTATAAATTCATAAAAAAAGTTCATTTTTTCAATAAGTAATTGTGCTCATTAAATGAATGTTGCATTTCTCATTCATAATATAATCTTTTTATTTATATATACATTTCAAAATTGTATATATACATATTAAAAAATAATAAAAAAGGAATTAGGCTAAAGCTTGATGACTCTTTGAGCCAAGTAGGCCCGATCGGGATGGGCTTCAAGCTTAAATCTCTAGGCCCGATCGGGCCTCGAGCTAGACTCAAACTCAAATCAAACTATTCAAGTCAAGCTTGGGACCTACTAAGCCTATTGGCAACTAGATAATCCAACTTTGCTGATCGGGCCTTGTCCTAGACTCAAACCTAAATCAAATTGTTCAAGTTGAGCTTGGACCTACCAAGCTTATTGATACCTCGACAATCCAATTTTGCTTTTGCCTCTTTTTCTTGAAAATGTAATTCTTTTACATACGTGTTATATTTTATAAAGAGAGCTACAACTTTTTTCTTTATTTAATTTATTATTTGAAAAGCTAATAATGCCTTTTAAGTTTAGCTTTCTTTTTGTTTTTCTCTATTTCTTCTTATTTTTCTCCCTTTCTTTTTCTTGTATTTATATATTATTCAAGGTAAATTGACTCATTTTACTTAGTTAGTTATCTTTAAAATGTGTAACTACCTTAATCTTTTAAATAATTGTATTAATTTTGAAATTCAAAATGTATTTATTCATTTTAATTGAGTTGTTTCTTTCAACTTAAATAATTGTCTTACTTCAAAAATATAATCATCCTTATCTTCAAAATCAACTGTAGATATATTTATTCCAAATGAATTGTTTCTCTTCATTGACATAATTATCTCACCAAACTAAGCTTTATTTTTGAACATTCAATAAATAAAATAAGTTGATAATATCAAAGATAATATCCCATAGTATCCCATTCAAATATTTTAGAAATAAGAGACTTGTGACCTCAAATAAATTATTCAATAACTTTCTTTATGCATTATATGCGTGTGAAAGACCTCATTTTTTAATTGTCCATATATATACTTTGTCTAATATAATTTTATTTTGTCATTAATTACATGTTTACTTTTAATTTAAAAATTTTCTATAGAAGATAATGTCAAGAATATAATGATAAAAGACAAATTAAAGATAGCTAATATTATTGACAAATTAAGGAGAGCACGATTTACGTGGTTGGTACTTAAAAAATGTAAGAGTAAAAAAGGGAGTTTTAATAGGAAGCGAGGGAGTTACCAAGACAAGTGCATGTTTTCTCGAAATAGCAAAACTACAATATGTATCTATAGTCGGCCCACGTAGACTTGACTCCAACAGATCTCAACCACGTTGTATGTCTGCATGTTCGACATGTTTCGCAAACATCCATGGGAGTGGCCTCCACTTCTAACCGTTTGCGTTCAAGAGTTGGTAAGTTGTTCGGTGAGGTTCAGACTGACACCTCAAAATGATTCAACGGGCAAGAAATCCAGGCTCTTCTCTTCTAAGCACGTTAAATTGATAAATATTTTATAATGTGTCGTTTATCGTCAATTGGCAACAATGTTATAAATAATGTAAAGGCAACGTGGACATTGTTATGTTCTTGAAGTTAACACGACAGAATTCCCTTCAAAATACTACTAAATGGCTTCAAGTGCAAATGTCACAGTGTTTCACGTTTATGATCTGTTCATCCCTAACTTATCATTATTTAACTCCAATCCCTTGGCGCCGGGAAAGCATTGCGTGTGGTGCCAACTAATTAACAAAAAAGGAAGAATGCCAAAGCAAAAGAAAAGAAAATGAAAAAGGATGGCGTTTGCGTGCACATATTTTGAGATTTAGATGCCGATTTCCTTCTACGTTACCTTTATTTTATCTTTCCCCGCAATCTGTGTTCCTTCTTGATGATTGAAAGGTTGCTTAATTGGCAATTTGGCAAGACATTGCTTAATTGTCAATTTGGCATAGACTTCAAAACTGACACATTCTGGCTAAGGTCTTTCTTTTTGCATATTAATTTTTGCTAAGCTCTTTATTCTATACATATCTGTATATTTCTGTCTCTTTGTCAAATTTGATAAGCCACTATTTTTGCATATGAAAAATGATAAAACTGTTCTTTTTAACCAACATTATTAGGAAGAATAAGAAATAATTCATATTTTGTGTTTGGTTCTGCCGGATTCAGGCTGAACGGTGCGTTGCCGTTTGGATCCATGAGTTGGCAACCTTCCGCGTTGTTCTTCG
>JANVCQ010000230.1:8462117-8472143 GCA_025531925.1 Erythroxylum plowmanianum
ACAGTTCATTTATTTCAAACATTATTATTATTTGATTATCAACAAAATTATTATTCGTAAAGTCTTTTGACTTAACATATATGACCCTGCAACTTTGTTAATACGATTTTTTAGCTTTATGGAGCAAACATATTGATAGTTATATATTTAAAATATAGGCATTTTCTTGATGTTAAAAATTATGTTAAGAAAATGATGTTATATAGCCCTCTAAATATTAGTCTTTATATTAATTTATCAGCCACATCATCATGATGGAGATAACCTTTTGAACTAAGTTATCCAATTTTTAAACGTTTGGACATTCAATTAAAAAATTTAAAAGGTTAGAAACTAAAATGAAAAAAAATTTAAAAAGATTTTAAACGTTGTAATTTATTATCTAAAAAAACGTAAAAACAAAGAGCTAAGTAACTAAAAACATGCAAGATGAGACATCAAAATCCCAACTTCGAAGATTTAGTCATGTGAAATCAAATTTTTAGAGAGAAAAATTATCAAAAGAAGCCATCCATAAATTATCTACACCTCATTAAAACCACCTCGTCCTGAACCATTGTAAGGAAAACATGTCATTAGTCCTAAAAGTTACAAGCTCGATAGGCTAGATGGATTAAAGTTACCATGTATTTAGAATGAAACTTGTATATGAAATATTACCATTATAATAATTAATAAAAACTCATACGTTCAAAAACCATGATTACCAACAATGTGTCTTTTATTTTTTCATAAAAGTTAGGTTCAAACACCAAAAAGAAAAACATTCAGATCAAAAAGTCTCAAGTTGAGGAAAAGTCATCTTAACTCCCTAACTTCAAAAAAAAAACCCAACAAGCTTAAAAGCCTCAAGTCTAAAAGGATTAATCTAAGCTCCTTAGATCAAAAAGAAAAACTTACAGTCTGAAAGCCTTAGGTTTAGGATAATTCCCTTTCATCTCCATGGATATAAAATAAAAACTTACAGGTCAAAAAACCTTAAGATTAAGAAAATTATATTTTTATTCCCTAGCTAAAGAAATAATCAACAATCAAGAGGCATTAGGTTTATAAGCAATTATAAAAGAACAACCTGATAGAAATTTCATTTTGCCAATATAAAAGAGCTAGACTTTATAGCTTTGCGATCACCAAGTTTAATTCTTCAAAATTTTATGTAGCCTAATGAGTTAGGCTACTTGTCACCTAATTATTAGATTTAAATTCTCAAATTTTTCTAAAGAATAGGACCTGAACTTCTTAAGAGTATGATGATTAGGTTCAAGTTCTTATAATTTTGTTAGGGAACAGGAGATAGTCTCCTCAACCTATGATCATCAAATTAAAAGCATTCCAAATTTTTTAAGGTTAAGGAGTTGGAATCCTCAAGGCTTTCACATTCATTTTTTGTTTCAAAACTTGGTTCCACAAGCCTATCATATGCATTTTTTGTTAAAATTTGATTAAAGAATAAGAGCTAGATCCCTCAGGCCTGCGATCATTAGGTTTAAATTCTCAAAACTTTACTAAGGCACATAAGAAGATTGCTCATAACTATTGCGTTTGTTTTTTGTTTTAAAATTAGTTAAAGCATTAAAGATGTACTCCATATGCATGTCATGTTCATTTTTCATTCCAATTTGATTAATTCATTTAAGTTAAACTTCTTACACCTAAAATTATCAGGTTAGAAACATTCCAAATTTGTGAAAGTTGATGAGCTAGACTCCTCCAGGTAGCCATGTTCTTTTTTTTTTCTTAAATTTTGGTTAAGACAGTGGAGATGTACTCCATAGGCCTATCAAATTCTTCTTTTATTCAAAATTAATTAACATATTAGAGCTAGACTCTGAATGTCTGTTATATTAATCTTTTGTTCAAAATTGATTAAGTAATTAGAGCTAGACTTCGGAAGCCTAATAAGACATTTATACATACTAGATAAGAGTTACTTAGTGATAAAAGCAAGTCTAAAAAATTAATAAAAGAAAAGTTTTACAAATAAAAGCATAAATGGATTAAATTCCTTCAATCATCTATGCATTTGTACCCCCAATAAAGAAACTAAAGGCCTAGATCAAGAGAGGTGCATTATTGAAGGAAGCAAGGTTTGTATGGTCAAGGTTAGGTGATGGTCCGCCTGTAAGGCTAGTGAACTTATCCTCTCCATTAATGCTACAAAACTTATTATGCCCTTTGATTTAAGTAGGCTTAGGCTTACCAAGCACATCAATAATATCCATATTTATAAATGATGTTTTTTAAAACCTGTTTAACTTAATCTTCCTATTTGCCTCAAACTTTATGAAGGTTGCACTTATGAGATTATCATAGTTTTAATTTTTGAGGCACTTGAAACTATAATAATAAGAACTGAAGTCAAAATTAAAGTTATCTTTTATAATGTTTTTACCTGCTTTTCAAGACCATCTCTTTTACCCATTAGGCTTATGACTTTACCTTTCAGTGTTGTAATCTCCCTCTCAAGCTTTTTGAGACACTTGAACAATTGTTCCTCGATAGCCTCCTTCTTCTCTTAAAAAACTCAAGATCACCACAGACCTTTATGACAATGTTTTTAACCTTGTCCTTCTTTTGGACAACCCTAATAAGATGTTTAGAAAGTATTTAATAGCCTATGCTTATGGAGGTGATAGATTGAGAAACATTCAAATTCAAGCTTTAAAAAAATGGAAAAAGCATAAAAGCTAAGTGAATTACATTAGCAAGATGCTTTTCAACAAACATATGTAAGCAAATGATAGTTATGTCCTCTATACTTTGTATGTCCCTAATGAGGAAGAAGTTATAGACTAACTCAAATCCACTTCCAACCTTATCAAAGATGGTATCAATCTTCTTTAGTTAAAGTTAGGGAAGAAGCATTTTTACACCCACACCCTTACAGACCTACATGGAATAGGGAGGATGATTACGTTTTACACTTGATAAGAAGAGTGAAGAGATGAAGATTGAGAAGATAAGGAGATATGGACAAATACAGTAGGCTTGGTTTGCTCAATGACAGTGATCTTATTATTATTTGTCATCCTTTACTTATTCTTTTGTTTGGAAGATCACATTGTTAAGCCTATTTGGTTTGCTTGATGACAATGTCCTCATCACTATGCATCACCCTTTACTTATTCCTTTCTTTGGAATATCACATGGGTAGGACCCCTTCCTTCACTGCCTTAGCCATTGTTAGTATTATTAGGTATTTATGGCTTTTATAAATACAATATATATTTTAGTAAGATACTTGAAAGCACTATGCAACAGAGAATAATGAATAAAAATCTATAGGGATACTCTCTTTATAAGAAATTTATAAACAGATTAAGCTTTTTTTATACACAAGTTCCTCTTGACGCACCAAAGGAATAATTAGATCTACAAGTTTATGGGATATGAACTTTAAAGATGTATTGTCCTTATCTCATCAAAGAAACCTATCATTTAAATCCTTCTATAATAAGATGAACCTCTCCTTCAAAAAGTGTAGCCCATTTGGAACTATATGCATTCAATACCCCTGTCTAATAGTTAGGTTATAACATCCACTCTCTGTCCCAATAGACATTAATTTTTATAAATACTTAAATAAATTCAAGGTTAGAGGCAACTCCCACATAGGGAAGGCAACAATGAACCTAATTAACAAATTCCAAGTATGCAGATGTAATTGACTAAGACTCAGACTTGTCATATTCTTGTCATATTCACTATTTTCTCAATTGTGGGATAAAAAGGAAATTGAAGTAGATACTTGAACGTCTTTGATTGACTTATTTTGAGTTAGTCAATATTATAATAACTACAAGTACACAACATAATTGTAGCAAGTATCAGTAAGTACGGGTTGATCCCACGAAGACGATAAATACTAGTAATTACTCTTCTCATATTATCTACCCTAAAGATTGATTTTAGATTTTTAATTAAAAGAAAATAAAACTAAGCAAGTAAAGTAAAATAGGTAACGAAATTGAAAAGTGAATTAAAGAAGCACTTCAAAATTTATCGATATCAAAAGTTAAAGTCAAGGGTTCGAATCTCCTTAAAATCTTAACAAATTGATCTCTTATTATGCAATAGTTTCATTGATTATTAGACTATGGAGATTCCTATGATCTGCTAATAACTGATCTTGAGTCTACTAATAACTAATTCTAGGGTTTTCAATCGAATTACTCAGGTTAAAGTTTATATGATTATTTTACTAATTTATGAATCCCACTATTAAGTTTGACCTTAATTTGGAAAATTTATGTTATCCTATCTCTAAGGTTACAATCAACTTGTTTAAATTATGGTAGATCTATTTAAACCTAGGATTTCTCATTCTTTACTTATGAAATCAGATTATGATATATTATTCTTGAGTTTATTAGAACATAAACATGTTGATGAAGAAACATGTTGATGATTTCGTGTTTTGACATGAAAATGTGGTTACAATTGAAGACTTATAAGAGACAACATTTTTTTAGGGTTTAAATTTTATGTTTTTATTTGAGTAGTACCTAAACTAAAGACAATTTGACTATATGTACTTCATATTTTTTAATTCAATTGGTTAAGCTACTTTGATAGTTAGAAATAGATGGGAGTATTGATTAGGCCATAATGAAAAAGGTAAACTAAGAATTAATGAGAGAAATTAATAGGCAATTGAAATATTTTGTGGCGAGGCAAGACCTTAAGTTGACTAAAGAGCTTCTTCTTCAGTTACAATTCTAGCATTTAAAATGATAAGTGCACTTTTGCTCAGATCAACATAACTATTCGAGGAGCCACACATGGCTAAGTTATAAAATGCAATTCCTATAAAATGTGTTCTCTGCCCGTATACTAAAATTAATTTTTAACTGCATATTTTAAAGTAATTAGCATGCTGATATGCATTCTAATTAAATCAAGTTATAGTATGTACTCTTAAACTTTGTAAAAGTAGGTTAAATATAGTAAAAGTCATGTCAAATTTTGTAGATAAAGTCCAAATTTTATTCTTAAGATAAAAGGCATAGAACTTTTCTATAGTATAAGAAATATTAGAATTTTTATTTTCAAAGTTCTAAACAAAATTTGTTATATTTTTCAATTTTTTAGAAAAATCTCCTCTCTTAAATTTTAGTTAAAAATACTAATAAAATATACGTAATATGAACATTATTTATGAACCAATCAAATGTCTTTAATACGGTAACACAACTTAACTCTTAATTCCGACCAAACTAATTAAATTAATAATTTAAAATAATTATAATTAATTATTAATTTGAATAGAATTTAATTAATTCATTCAATTTGAAAAGTTGAATTGAACATTCACGTAAAAAATATTTGATTAGTCTACATACACAATTTATATTGTGTGTGTACATCATTATTTTTTAAGTGAAATCTAAAAAAATTTCAAGAAAATTTTAAGCTACAAATAACATTCATATATTTTATAAGGTTAATTTTCTATTTTAACTTATTAAATTATAATTGTTGGAGAACACTGTAAAATGTTTTAAGTTTCTCAATTTAAAATTTAACCAAAAATTACGTCCATTGTAGCTGTTCGAGCCCTAGGGACTTTCTGAAAGAGACAGCAGTTGACATTTATTCAAACTGGGCGAAAATGACGCTATTCTTAAATTCTTTCTAATAATAAAAAAAAATAAAGCAAAGATGTCTTAGAAAAGATATAGAACCTGCACCTGCACCTAACGTGGACGCAACAACCCTTTGAGAACATGATAACGTACAGAAACATTGTTTTTTATTGTTGTACGATGTTATGAAGAAGAAAATTTGCAGGTGAAGCCAACACCCCAGTTGAAATTCTGTGAAATATGTAAATTTGAAAAGTATACAACACCATGGAAAGGATTGAAGCCCATCAAAATCATTGAGATTGATCCCAATTAAGCGGTTCACTAATCTCAAGAAGTTCATTGCCGAGCCCAGTGAAAACAGAGGAATCAGTTTCCACTGGCCTGAACTTGATGAGAGCTGATGGAACCAAGTCTTCTTCTTCCAGTGTTCTGGCTCTCACCCCTGGTGCTGGAGAATGAGGAATTACCCTTCGCTTAACCATAACTGGATCTAACAGCTCAAACTCCAAACCTGGATCTTTTAGAGCTGAGCTCACGAACTAACAACAAAGTTGAAGTGCACTTGTATAAGGTTCTAATAGCAAAGCAACATGAAACACAGAAACCGCAAGATGAGAATAACATTCTTTTAAGAAGCTCAAGAAGCTTCTGCAAAACTAGGAATACTAACCGCAGTAAGTTATGGTCACTCGTAACAAAGTGGATAACAATTGCAAGCACACCATAATTACCCTTCTCAGGAAATGCAAATTCCAGCAACATAAGAGAAATAAAACAACGCAAGTAAAAGCTGTTGGCATGGTAATAAATAATTTTCGAGAATCAAGTGATGAGTTTTACAGACAATTAGCAGATTTTTCAAGGAAGAAGAGATTTTATGGGAGAGTAAATAAGAGCTGATCAGGTGACACACACCAAACAAGGTACAAGATGTCATTTGAAAGGCCTGTTTTATGATAACTCACATTAGTTAGAAAATACTGTCCAAACCGATAAGGAAGTTTTAAGACTGTTTTAACAGATCTACATAGAGAAAGTTGATGAATAATCAGCTGCCGTCCACTCAAAACTTCATCCAATTTCAGTTTTGTGAGAGTTAGAAATAGAAAGCCTTTCTGATTTTCCTTTTGACCTATCGCTTCTTAGGTCACAAGAAAACAATAAAAGCAACAACAGGAAATTATGATAAGAGATTGGTCATTGGTCTAGGTATTAGAACTACTAATCTCTTAAACAACTTGTCATGTAACCCTTTAACGTTGTCCTTACACTTCAATTTAAAGCAACACAAAGGCTAACCTCATAGAGAGCAGTAGTTGGTTCCCATGGACCAAAGACACCTTGAAGCACCACCCCGTCAGGAAATTGAATTCGTATCATTGTCCTCGGGTATCTTTTCCTGGAAGCTTTGGCCTGTTTTTCCTTATATGACTTAGGGATCAAAAGCTGAGAATCGGCAATCTTTTTTTTCCGCATATCAGCTTCTCTTTTGATCTCATCAAGTGATAGATTGTAAAATGAATCTGGCAGCTCAATTTTTGCAGCTACACTCTCGGGGACAGAAAAGAATACGCGAATCTAGAAAAATCAAATGATTGTCATCAAAAAAAATCTGGAAGAGGGTTGATGAAAGTCCAAGCAACATTCTAAAAGAACTACTAATCAGGAAGATAAACTAGACACTTGCACCAGGCCACTTTGGCAATATAGGATATGAATCTGACAATTTTCTTTTTCCATATTCCGCATCTGCTTTAGTGTAAATAATGAAACAGATGATAAATCAATAGACTCACCAACTGTTAAACTCTTTCAAATCCATAAACTCACTGTGCCTAATCCATCAACTGCATCTTATCTATAAATAAGTGAGCCTCTTTCCAAAGGAAAATACCAACAAAATAAAGGCATCAGATTTACTAGTACATATTGACATCAAATTCAAGTCAACTCTATCACTAGCACTGAATTTTAAATGAACAGCATCGATCTCATCCTCTTACACTTGTCCAGAAAAGAAAAAGGCTACAATTGCCAACTTAACTTACGAAGAAAAGGAACAGGTGTCGTTTATTACCAAGAAAATTCCCATTTTGTGACAATTATTAAATTTGATATCCAAACATGCCTTTCGAATACGTTAAAAGCATGTTTCATATATGTTAAAAGACTTTAAAACGACAGGTATTCAGAATCTGATCTCGTTCGGATATTTCTTTAAACTATATTCTGTTTTTAACTTGTTATCAAATGGTAATATTCACTGGCTCAAAATGATTGAGATAACTAGTCATGTTAGGAATTAACAAGGAGCAGCCAAATTTGATATAGGGACAACAAGAAAGTGATAGTGTCCATCCATCATAAAAATATTAAGAATGAAAATCCATAACTTTCTGTCTTCATTTTTATTCCTCTTCTTTAGATCCTCAGTTTGATTCAAAAAGTAATTACGTCCTACTTCTTTGAAATTGCATAAGAAATGTCAGATTCCATATCAAAGCCTAAAAGTAACTAACTGCATGCAAAACCTGAGTTCCAAGTTCCACAGACTTGAATTTCCGAACTTGGAGTCCAACAAGTCCCTTATAGTTTTGAACGGAGGAAATTATGTGGAAACTACTTCGTGTCCATCTTAAGAGCTCCAATATCGATTGTGGAATTTCTGTCTTTAGGTTTTGAAAGGACAATTGTCTCCGTCAAATACTTCACTTTGAATCAGCTTTTGTGATGTGAAAAATGATATAATGTCAAGCAAACAGCATCCCTAACCTACCCTCTTTTTACAACATGTTTGACAAACGTTTTTCACATTAAACCCCATACAACTCCAAGATTTATAAATCAGACACCAACTAAGTAATACCAATCTCCAGATCTGAAATCTGTCAACGAATTGCTTCTCATTTCTCATAATGACAAGAGATTGGGGCTAAATTGGTATCAGTAGGAGCAAGAAGAGATGAATAAGCATTATATTGCTTTCAAGTTCAAGTAACCTAAGTTTGGCATAAATCATACACAAAATACTCAAAGAATCAAGACAATGCAAGTTAAAATATGGTAAGAGAGAAAGTAACAATATCATCATGTTTTCTTCATCAAACACTACCATAGAATCAACCAACCTGCCTGTCGATCTTCTTTTTTTCAATTTGTTCTTTTCTCTCTGATGAAGCATTGGACATCTTACTTTCTTCTGTCTTTGATGATTCCTCTACCTTTCTATGCTCTAACAAACTTATCACCTTATTAATCATACTACTCTTTTCCTCAGCTCCCTCCATAATTGCCCACATTTCTGCATTTTCCTCCTTCAATTCAAACCCAACAAATTCCAACAACTCAACACCTCCAGCAACCTCAGCCACGACCTCTTTAATCTTAGGATTTGCCATTCTGATTCTCCTAAACTTTGCATTTTCAGGCTCCTTAACAATATTCCTCAAAAGTCGAAGCATAACCTCCACAGATCCCTCCGGTGGCTTCCCCGAGAGGTAAGTCCCAACACGAGTCTCCAATTCAATTGTAGAAATCTCTTCAACGACGTTACCTTCAAAAACAACACCTTTTTCATTTGAACTGCAATTCCTGTTATCACTGAGACAACTTTCAACATGTTCAGAGACCTCTTCTTCTGATCCAAACACCCGCTTGCAAACTGGGCATTCATAAACATTCAACGAATACCCATTCTGAGATCTTTTCCCAGAGGTGATCAAAGAGTTAAAAGGGTCGAACCCATCAGAGGGTTTATTCTGTGTAATCGAGTTGTCGACAGTAATGGGCCTGCTTTGATCGGAACTGAGACTTTTCTGAGGCAAAGGCTTGGAATTTGACGAGGAATTAAGCGAAGCAGATGTGAAGGTGTTCGAATTCGGTCGCGTATTAGCGGGCTGAGAATAACGAGCAAGAATCGGATTAACAGGTGCCGAAGATGATGAGGATGAAGAAGAATCAGCACCACCCAAGACTCGACCCTGGCCCTTGAATTTAGCAGACGAAGAAGAAGACAACTGTGTATTCATCTTTTTCATAAAACCCTTGAATTTGTCTTTCACGTCGTCCATTTTTGATCCTGTCACACAAACAAGAATACCAAATACAATACAATCGAACCTCAGCAGGAAACCAAATTTCAAGATTTCGAGGTCGTCTCACTATGTCCCAACGTAGACGGAACGCGGCAAGGCAGGAGAGTTGTCACACGGAATGGACCCACTCTTTTATTATTCAGGATATTCTCCGATTAACCAACCAAATTAAAAAATAAAAATTAGAGTAAATTACTAAATAATGCACTTAATTTTATAATATTAATTAAAAATATTCATGGACTAATGTAGAAAATGTTATAAAATCAGAATTACAATTTCAGAATATTTGGGAGAGAAGACTTATTCTTATAAGTTCATATTCTTCTCACATCAAGCCTTCT
>JANVCQ010000230.1:8472909-8493427 GCA_025531925.1 Erythroxylum plowmanianum
AATAGATTGACTTAAACTCCATTATATATATTTATATATTTATTTAACTATTATTTTTGTTGTTATATATATATTATTACAAAATATGTATAATAATATATACATTAGTAGAAAAGCATGAATGAAAAGAAAGCATTAAATGATTTATTTAAATCAAATATTTGTGTATTCGTTTAAAGGATTGGAAAAACTTTTCAGAAGCATTAAATGGTTTGTGAAAAGGTTTGACATTCTGTTAGCATTAAATGAATTGATAAGTATTAAATGCTTTATGAAAAGGAAGACTTGACATTTTTATGCGGGAATTAGATGGATAGGGATTGAGATTTAAGTAATTAAGTAGATTTACCTTTAAAATAAGGTTATAATTTATAAGTTCAAATATTAAAAGAAAATCTCTTTTATAAAATGAGAATAAGCATTATTAAGTTACATCTCTAGGTATTTTGTTAAAACAAGGAAAGTTATGTACAGGAAAGTTGATATGAGCTTATTGTAACAGAGTCTGACAAGTGAGGTCTTGCAATGCCTTCTTGATATTTGTCAGTTGCTCCAACTTACTTTTTGTCGTTATTTTGCGAAGGAGAGTGAACCAATATATAGGCTCCTGTGATTGGAACTGAGTTTCAAGGGTGTTACAAAGATCAACTAGGGGTGAAGCGCGTCGGAGACAACTTTAGGATAAGGTCATTCTCACCGATCTGTCGATGGTTTCCAAAATGGATTTAGTAGGTTAAAGTATCTCAAAAGATGCTTTAACAGATTTGCTTACTAGTTCCTAGATGGAGAGTCCTTCAATCTCAATAGTTGAGATGGGTCAACCTCGACCTTTATTGACCGTTATATAAGTCCAGAAAGGTGGATTGTGTGAAGCTAACGTGATTTACGCAGAGATGTCTGATAAAGAATATCAAGCATGCAGTTTCTTTCTTTTTGTTTATACCTCCTCATCGTTTGTGTTGCCTGTTTTCTGTCTTATTGTAACCATGAATATGAATAAAAATGATCGTTAGCATAAAGGCTGCTAATGAGAAGAGATTGGTGGCTTCTTCTTCTTATGAACACAAGCTTGCTGATTTTCCTTTATTTAACACGACCTCAATCATGGCTACTGAGATCATACTTGAGATTGTAGCATAACGCACTATTGGTCTAGGATATAAGTTCGAGTACTCTTGGCTTCTGTCACATTTCCTTGTAAATTCTTGGATGTCTTTTGTCATGATTGACCAAAAGCATCGTGTTTGACGATTCTTTAGGTCAGGGGTATTTTTCCTTGGAGTGCTCCTCATATTTCTACATATATTTCTGTTAATAATCCCGTATATCGCGCCTCCAATTAAGGAATAGCTGGCAAACCTTAATATAATCCTCCTGGCAAACTTCGATTCCTCCGGTAGCCATTCATTATAAATACTATTATATTATCAAGATGATCAAATCATCCCCTTGTTTACTGAATACCTACATAGATAGGTTGTGTCGATTCCTTAGGCAAAAAGAAAACACTTCTTTAGGGATGCTTTCATTGCCTATTCTAATTTTTGATGATTGATCAGCCTTTCAGTTCTGTTGTGGAGCATTGACTCTAGGTTCACGTATAAGGACTTCATCATTTGCCTATATCTATGCGTGTACCTAACCATTTGCCTAAGTTTATGCGTTACTTCAATAGCTCGTCCTTGGCAATCTTAGGACATACTTAAATTCTAGATCGAACATTGAATTAAATAGGCATTTGATTTGAGCACGTGATTGATTATAGATATAGGTATAATAGTAGAAGGGGACGAGAATTGGTATGAAAAAAAAAATTGATGCTTGGTTTGTAACTTAGGTTTCTGTATTAATATCAATAATGTTGTTTGATTTGTTGCATTAATGAGAATGAAAGATAATATAATACCATTTTTACCCTTAAAACGAGAGATTTCAGAAAATATACCTGGAGGTGCAAAACAAAAAATTCCTTCGTTGATAAGAGACGATAAGATAGGATGGGAGATCGTAAGGAATTGAGAAGTGATAAGGAAGTAAAGAGGATGATAGGGCAAAGGCTGAGGGTAAAAGAGTAAAAAATAAAATTGATAAAAACTTATATTAGAATGAAAATTCAATACCCTTTGATGGGTTTAGTAGATTCATAAATTTAATGTGATAAATCCATTCCCCTAGAATTGAAAATCCCAAAGCAAACATTGTTTTTTACAATTATTCTATTCCTTCGTTCCCAAACCCTCAAACCAAACGCCCCTAACTATAAATGGAGTTTTTATTATGTTTTGTTAAGAAAAGATAGAGAAAAATTAAAACTAATGAGATAATGAAAAACATAGGAGAAGAAGTAAAGAGGTTCTAGTAAAATAAGAAGTGTTAGGCACCCTACCTTGCAACTTTATAGAATTTTTTTACAAATTTAGAAATTTTTAAAAAGAAAATGATGTTAGGTGTGAGGTGAATAAAAATAAATTTGTGGCTGAATACCTATGAATTTGAGGTTTGACCTAAGATTTAAAAATAAGATGTCCAGAGTAATATTTAAGAATTTAAAACTTGAATTTATGCTTAAGATTTTTGTGAATTAACTTATAATTTATACATCTTTCTTGTCAAATATGCCACTATAAACAAAATTGAATTTTCCCTTTTATAGTTGACGTAAACGTTTTGGTTATGGTTAATTTAAAAATATCATTTAGATTGTAACTTTTTTTAGTTGAGTCTAAATGATTTATTTTTTTCCTACACGTGTATTCTAGAAAAATCAAATAAAAATAAAACATACAAGTATTTACAATTTAATTCATATAAACAAACAATATAAATGAACTGTGCCAATGATAGATTGAGCTGACATGATTCAAGTTATTATTATCTTGTAAGCCCTCTTAAAACAATTATGGATTGAAAAAAAAGATGCTTTAAAATATAGTGACCCTACTAAAAAAAGAGGTTAGGCTCAAATTTATAAACTTAATAGAACTAATAACTTATCTAAATAGAGACCCAAGTCCCTGATGCATATCAAAAGGGATTAAAAAGTAAATTAAAACTAAAATCATATGAAAAATCATCAAAAATCCTAATTTTTTTTGGAAAATAAAGTGATTCTCAATTTTAGAAACAGAGTATCATTCATGAACAAATGAGTGAAATCTGAATTCTTAAAGTGCAGGTGAGAAAACCAACACAATAGGAAAACGAATTGAAATATCCATGCAATCGGACAAGCTTCATAAACATAAAATAGAGGCTGACAAACGACGTGATGGGCACTCCCAACAAGCCTAAAAATTTCTAGAATAAAATTAGACCAAGATCCTAACATTTTAGGTAGAAACTAAACATCAAATTAGTCTTCACAATCATCCTTACAATAACAACTAGGACTATAAACTACGAATAACTTAATAAAATTGCGAGTTCATGTCATTCTACTAAAGAAATAAGAAAAGACAAAAGAAAATAGAATGAAATAGTTATATTAATAATCATTACTATGATTATTACTATCATTGAATTGAGATTTATTATAGCAAAGAAGAAAAGAAAAATAGGAGACAAAATGTGAAATGCTGAAAATTAAATAAGTTCCAAGGTAAAGTTCGAAGGGAAAAGAGTAATATGGATTTATTTTACATTTTTATAGAGGCTAAGTTAGTTATGATTTAACAATTTTATAAAATGTTTTGATATGGAATTATAAGATACTTCCTATGTTTGATTCATTAACTTGTAGGTTATTTGAGTAGGAAACATGAATTTAACCATAAATTTCTCCAAGGTTGTCTAATCAAGGTGGTTCTAAAGTCATTTGAAAACTAACCCAAAGAGCAATAACTTTGTAGAAGTTGTAGATCAATTTTAGTTCAAAAATATATTTAAAAACTTAGGGAAAAAAGCAATGGTGAAATATGAGGCAAACACGGGTCTTTGTTTAGAACAAAATCAGTTGTGGACATGAAGTGGAACCTGGGTCAGACTCATCATATTGCACCTAAAAAGTTTCAAAATAAAATTGGCACTAATCTTTCTCATTCTGATACTCTTCAAGTAAAGTTTCCATCCTCCATTTCACATCATCAGTAACTTTTTTGTCAGATTCCATATCACCCTTGATCATACATAAATGTTTCTTTAACTTGGTAATTTCCATACCTTTCAAATGTTTATTACAATACAAGCAAATAATATGGTTCTTTATAACAAGAACCAATCTCGCATGAGCTTAAGTTTGGTCATCGAATCTTTCTGAAGAGGCTACATTATTAAGAGTATTGAAACTTTCTTTTGTTTATTTATAAAAATAAGTGAAATTAAATAAGTAAAATAAACTAAACAAATAGCACATGAACCTTTTAAATATAAGCCAAAGAACAAGCATAACTCATTAAATGAATAATCGAAATAAATATGGAATTGAAAAAAAGCTATCACAAAATGTGTATTGTTTAATCTAAAACAAAACATTGCACACCTTAGATTATAATAACATAAACACAACTTGAACTTTAATGTGGAGTCAATTATATGTAAAATAACAAGAAGAAATATAGAAACTTCTCAATAAGCATTGCATGTGTATTTGTTAAAAACTAACCATGATCGAATCATGGGTACAACAGAATTTTTTTTACAATTTTCGATCGGATCACAATAATTGAATAACTTCAATAATTAAACACAAATTGTAAAGTAAGAAATTATACCTGATTTGCTTTTCCTATTGAAATCCTTTGGAAGTTTTTCCTATTTGTCAGCGACGAGTTGCTCACTTGTCTAGCCTCTGGCTCTTAAGATTTTGAGAGGAAATAAGTAGGAGTGTCAGCTTCCTGATGCTTTCTTCCTATTTATAGAAAAAGCATTAGCATTTTGTAATTCTTATTAAAATTAAATTTCATTAATTATAATTAAAGTCATACTTTAATTATAATTAACTTAATTTTAATAAATCAAACATTTCATATTTGATTCCTAAAGTTTCTCAAACTTTATAATTACGTCTAACTTAATTAAAATTTATTTTTCCTCCACAAGCTACCTTTAATGTGTAACTTATTAGGTTCTTAATATATTGGCAATAATTATAAATTATAAGTCTAATTCACAATTAAAATTAGATAAATTAAAACTCCTTTTAATTTATTTTTAATTCTCTAATTAAATAATTTATAATTATAGATTAAGATTGACTTCTAGCAACATGTCATGATCACCCAAATATTAGGAATGTTAAAGTAGTTTGACTTAACCTGTTCATGCATGGTTATGATGTATAATTTAATCCTTTCGACATCCAATGTTCTAATTGGATAGAGTATGGATACATTATCTATTCTTTTCATCCAACTAATTACTAATTGATTTATAATTGATATTTGAAAACATCTTTTCAAATGTCAAATCACTCTAGCCAAAGAATTCCATAAATTTCTACTAATCAAGAACAATAGAACATTCTCTCTAATTACTTTAGAGTGATGAACCCTTTATTGAGTTACTCAACTATCTATGTATGGTTCATATTGCATTCAAGTACTACCGACTAAATTATCCTATGACGATTCATAAGTAGCATCAAAACACAGTAATTCCCATACGAGATACCTTGGTAATCTCAAGTTTAAGAATCAATTATACAACTATCATTACGAGAAAATTCATAAACATATAAGTAATATTCCATTCAGGATTCTTATACTCGGGTCAATTCAGTGACTTATTCTCTAATAATCACCCTCATATTAGTTTAAGTATCTTCATAATTTAATTTATGAAATCAATTACTTTCTTCATAAGAAAGAAATATAAAGTATGTTAGTTTTACCATTTTAATACTATCTCGTCTTAATAAAATTACAATTAGAAATATTTAGAAACAATACGTAAATGTAACTTTAATCTCACAATTACGATCTCATCATAATTTTAATTATATAGTAATTATTCCAAGGATTTTACCTTTAGTGTTAAAACATCAATTATAATTAAATTAACACAAAAGATAAAGAATGCCTTTCCACTAGTAAAATAATAATGTCATACATTAAATTGCAATCAACCGATTGGTTGCAAGGGCATAAACTAACAATCTGCCACTTACACTAAAGTCAATCGCCTATGTATCTAATACCATATCCATCCATATGTTGATCATGTCTTTTATAAGACAATGACTTAGTAAGAGGATTTGCAAGTTTCTCTTCAGTGAGAACTCGCTCCAATGATATATTTTTCCACTCCACTATCTCCCTGATCAAATGAAACTTCTTGAGTACTTGTTTGGACCATTGATGAGACCTTGATTCTTTTGCCTGTGCAATAGTACCATTGTTGTCACAGTCCAACACTATAGGCTCAACAATGCTAGGAACCACTCCAAGTTTAGTGACGAACTTCTTGATTCAAACGCTTCCTTTGTCGCCTCTAACATTGAAATGTACTCCACTTTGGTTGTTGAATCTGTAATGATTAGTTGTTTAGAACTTTTGCAACTTACCACACCAATATGTATTGTGAAGATGTACCTTGATTGTGATATATTATTATCTGGATCTAGCTAGAAATTGGCATCTGAATATCCTTAAACTCTCAGTTTAGCCCCTGGTAGCTTTTCTCAAGTACTATAAGATGTTTTTCACAATTGTAAAGTGACACTCACCTTGATTAACTTGAAACTTGCTCGTTATGCTCAAAGTATAAGAGACATATATTCTAGTACATAGCATAATATATATGATTGACCTAATTGTCAAAGCGTATCGAATACAATCCATTTTATCTTTCTCCTTTTGTGTCTTTGGACACATACTTTGTTAGAGACTAATCCCATACGACATGGGTAACACTCGCCTCTTGGAATTCTCCATAATAAATCTCTTTAACATTTTGTCTATGTCTATGGATTGGGATAATCCAAGCAACCTCTTTGATCTATCCTTATAGATCTTTATTCCCAGAATATAGGTTGCTTTTCCCATATCCTTCATGGAGAAATTATTGGATAACCGAATCTTTACGAACTAAAGCATAGGTATGTAGTTTTCAATTAGCAATATGTCATCCACATATAACACTAAAAAAAATGATTGCACTTCCACTAACCTTCTTATAAACATATGGTTCGTCTATATTTTTGATAAAATCAAACTCTTTGTCATCAAAATGGATGTTCCAACTTTATGAAACTTACCTAAGTCTATAAATAGACTTTTACAACTTGCATACTTGAGCGGGAAATCTCTTAGATTCAAAACCTTCAAGTTGTGTCTTATACACATCCTCCTACAAATTCTGATTGACAAATGTTATTTTGATATCCATCTGTCAAATTTTCTAATCATGATATGCAACTATGGCCAATAAGATCCTTATAGATTTTAGCACAGCTACTGGGGAAAAGGTTTCATCAAAATCAACTCCTTATTTTTGTTTGTAACATTTAGCCACTAATCTCGCTTTGTACATATGTACATTACTATCTATGTCAGTTTTTCTCTTAAAAATGTATTTGCATCCAATAGGTATAATACCATCAGGTACATTAATTGGGTGTTCAAGTGTGTAGTTTTAATAATGCCCTCGATAATCTGTAAGCACACGGTTCGTTAGCGTAGTACCTAAGATGTCAATCCCACAAGAAGAGATACTCTAATCCTAAAATCTAAGGCCAGAACAAATCGCAGAAATTCAAATATAACAAAACTAAAATGAGAATTCAATTCAATCAATCAAATTAAGAATTAAACACGACAATATTAACTATTCAATAGTAGCAACACACACCCAAGAATCAATTTAAGGAAATTATCAAATGAGAGAAAGGAAATTTTACCTATCCTTAAAGCTAACCTAACTGATTATGAATTGCCAGCTCATTAGTTCTAGACAATCCTAAGATTGATTACTCTCTCTCAAGTTATAATCATTAACCCTAAATCATAAACCCTAATCAAATTATGAAAGTTGCAATCTCTCAATTAACAACCTATCCAAAACTCTAATTAGTTCTGAAATTGTATAACAAACTATCGAAAACTTATGCAAGATCTCTCTTCGCACAATTTACCGATTTGATTTAATTCTTGTTCTATTAAATCACCTAGCACTCTTAGCCCAATTTAATTATTTTTCATTCGATTCACTCTCTCTGTTATTATCGAATTAATTATGCAATCGTAGAACTGAATCATAATAAATTCAATAAAATATAAACAATCAGATTTCATTAATTCAAAGATAAAACTCTGAAGGTGAGTTTAAAACATCTTCAACATTCAAAAATCATATCATCAACTATTATTTCAATTCTATACATTAATAAAATTGAAAATAAATAGGAAATACGATCTGAACGAATGATGGAGGCAGCGATGTCAGGAAACTCCTAATCTGGGAAGTACGTCGAGTCAACTTCTTCTCCTCTTCTCTCTTCCTTCTTCTCTTTCTCAATCTCATAATGAATTCTCTCTAAGGTTTCTTAAAAGTGCTGATGAAAAAGCTCTCTCTATCTCTTTGTCTTGTTCTTTAACTATCTTTTGTATTTTGAGCAGCCTTAGGGTTTTTTGGGGTTTAAAAAGTCCCAAAAGTCTCTCAAAACTTGACATTTTTTAATGTCTGCACATCTGACCAATGCAGACCACGATCGTGGGCCACTTCTGAACCTTCTGTCACAATCGTCGCATGTAGGCCATGATTATAGGCCATGTCCTGAGCTTCTGTCAGGATCTTAGCATATGGGCCATAATCGTGGGCCAACTCTGGTGCTTCTATCATGATTGTGGCTTATTGTGTCATGATTGTGGCTTATTGTGTCATGATTGTGCGTCGTTATTTCAGCTCTAATGTCTCTGAAACTTCTCTATTATTCGATGTTGACCCTAAAACACTAACAAACATATCAAGGTATCTCAAAAATATAATATTTAAGCTCAAAGACTTGTACTAACCCATAAAACACTTAAAATACAAATAATTACCAAACTGACACAATTATAACCTAAACATATACTAAATCATTGAATTAATAGCTAAACACATATTAAACTAAGCCTTAAAACATGATGCAATTTACACTTATCATGCATCCACCAAAGTCCATACTTAGTTAGTTTACATGGATTCCATTTCAGATCTCATGGCTTCTTGACATTTTAAAGAATCAGTGTCAGACATTGCTTCTTTAAAATTAGTACACCCATCATGTATGAGCGATACATTACCCTTCCCCTTCTCAATATGTAGATCTAATCTAATGAGGTGGATGACTTATCCTACTAGTGCGTCGTGGATTATATGCTTCTTCAAATGTCAATTGTACATCATATGTATCAACTTAAGGTTCTTGTTCCGTCTCGATTTGAATTTGTGACTCTTGAACTTCCCTAAGTTCTACCTTACTCCTACTACTTTCTTTGAGAATAAATTCTCTTTCTAAGAATGTAACATGTCTTGAGACAAACACTTTTTGCTTAAAAGGATGGTAAAATTGATATCTGAAACTCTTTTGGATACCCCACAAATTTGCATTTATCTGATTTAGCTATAAGCTTTTCAGATATAGCACGCTTCATATAAGCATCACATCTCCAAATCTTTAAATGAGACATTCATAGTCTTCTACTAGTCCATATCTCATATGGTGTTTTGTGAATCAATTTGGATACAACTTTGTTCAAAAGCTAAGCAACGGTTTCAATGGCATATCCCTAAAAGGAGACAGGAAGGACTACATGGCTAATCATGAAATGTACCATATCTAATAGTGTATGATTTCTCCTCTTAGAAACTTCATTATATTGTGGAGTTGAAAGAGGATTCCATTGTGAGAGAATCCCACTCTCTTTAAGTAACCAAAAAACTTATGGTTTAAGTATTCACCATTTCGATTTGATCTAAATGTCCTAATACTTTTATCGATTTGTTTCTTAACCTCAAGTGTAAATTCTTTAAAATTTTCAAATGATTCAAATTTTTATTTCATCAAGTACAGACAACCATATCTAGAATGATCAATTGTGAACATAATGAAATATGAAAATCCACCTCTAGTACTGGTGGACATAGGCCCATATACATGTAAATGTATTAGCTCTATTAACTTACTAGTATGTTCTCCTTTTCCACTAAAGGGTAGTTTAGTTATCTTTCCTAACAAACAAGATTCACAAGGTTCGCATGATTCATAATCAAAAGGATCCAAATATCCTTCTTTATGTAACCTTATGATTCTAGTTTCATTGATATAACCTAACCTACAATGCCAAAAATAAGATGGATTTTGGTCACTTAACTTTCTTTTCTTTCTATTTATGTTAAAATTAGCCTTTTAAGATCAAACTCATACAAACCATTTGTACATCATCCAGATCCATAATAAACATCATCTTTATAAAAAAATAACTCATATTTTTAATAGTAAAGACAAATCCATTCAAATCCAAATAAGAAATAGAAATGATGTTGCTTGTAATAACAAGAACATAATAACAATTTTTAAGTTCTATTACAAGGCCAGAAGGCAAAACTAAACTACAAGTTCCTATAACTAATGCGTCAACTTTTACTCTATTACTAACTTGCAAGTCCACTTCACCTTTCCTCAATGATCTACTCCATGTTAACATATGTATGTTATTACAAGTATGAGAACTACATCCAGTATTTAATACATAAGTATGTGGAACAGAAGTAGAAAGATTGATCTCAATCATAAATGTACCTGAAGAGATAGCTTCCTTGAGCTTCTTATCTTTTAAGGTAACAATATAAGATAGGCAGCTCCTCTTCTAGTGTCCATTAACTCTGCAATGAAAGCCTATGCCTTTGTCATTACTGCTCTTCTTGACACCTCGTTTAGGCTTTACTACATTAGTAGAAGCCTTCTATTTCTTGTTCTTATTCTTCTTAGAGCCCTTTTTCTTTCTTTTAGAAGAACCCACAATAAGTATAGAATTGGGTTCCTACTTTAGGCATCCTTCCACAGTCTTGAGCATGTTTAATAGTGCGGGCAATGTCATATCCTTCTGGTTCATATGGAAGTTCACGACGAACTATGAAAAACTCAAACTTAAGGATTGCAACACTAGATCAATGCTCAACTCATGGTCCATGACAAAACCTAACTGGGCTAATTTTGCAATATAACCAATCATCTTTAGCACGTGCAGGTTGACTGAAGATCTTTTTGCCAACTTGCATTGAAATAGCACCTTGGAGAATTCATATCTCCCCACCCTACTTTGTGCACCAAACAACTCCTTAAGATGTAGAATCATAGTAGGCACATCCATGTTCTCATACTGCCTCTGAAGCTATGGAGACAAGCTAGATATCATCACACATGTGGCTTGCTCAACGTCATCAATATAATGTTGATACCTCTCTCAAACTCATCAATTGCATCTGAACTAGGTTTTGGTCGAGCAAGAGTGTCAAGACTGTACTGTTTCTTTTCTTGCCTAAGAACTATTCTCAAGTTTTGACACCATTCTTAAAAGTTAGGTTCAGTGAGCTTGTTAGCATCCATGATGCTCCTCAACATCAGGTTCGTACTCATATTCAGATTCGATTACCAAAAAACATAAAAGGAGTAAGTATTAGTTTACATCCAAAATCAAAGAAAATAAGGAATTTAAAATTATTTGATTACTCCCACTATTTTATTCAAAATAATAGCCCTCACTATTAAATCAAGAAGTTATCAAATAATTCCCCAGTAAGCTAGGATCCTATTTAAAATTAATTGATCATGAGTTTTCTCAACAAACCAACTAAATTTAAATTAGTTAGATAACTTCTATATCAATCATATCTTATGTAACTTCTAAAACTGTTAGATGACAACTCTTTGCCAAAATATATCATATATATTATTTCTAACCCTGCCTCTAAATCCATACGATCATGAGTTCGCTCATCCAAATCATATAACTTTAGTTAAGTAGGACCTATTAATTTAAGATGAAGAATATCTAAGTTAAAGTGGTCCTGATTTTACTCAACAAGCTAAGTAATAAAAAAACTCTGGTTTCATACTTAAATAATGGGAAGGTAGCTTTCACAGTCCTAACGTATACTTAATATTTAATTGAGGGATTTAAAATTTTAAGAAAAATTTTTCTCATTAAAATAATATAATCTCATTTTATTTATAATTTCAAACATAATCTAATTATGAAAGAAATTATTCAAAACCTTTGCTTGATTCTAATTATTGATTTGATAAATAATTTATTTAATAATGCAGCTCTTGAAAAATAAACTAAATTCCCAAATATTCCTAATAAAAATTACCCCTTGAAAATAATTTTCAAAAAATAGAAAAACCCTTTTCAATTTCATTCGAAATATAAACTAATTTAATTTCCATTAAATTAATTTAAGTGAAATTAAGGTCTGAAAATTATTAAAATCAAACAGAAAAAGAAGGGAGGCTATGCACGCCTTAGAGCCTTACTATTGCATGTGCCACACAGTCAACGAGGAGCGTTGACTATTGCACGTGTCAGTCATGTCTGCTAATGGGTGCGTGTCTCATACAAACCCATCTTCTTCCCGAGAATGTCTCCTATTTTTCCCAACCATCGCCCCTTCCTCTTCCCACATTTCTCCAACCAGTGCCTCCCACGATTATGAGCCACTGCCTCTCATGTTTCTCAACCGCTGCCTCCCTCTATTGTCGTCTGGTCTCCACCGCCCCTTACCTTCGTCATTTGCTTCCATAGATGGGCAATAGTCACCCATTTGCCACTGATTTTCACAACCACCAACGACGAGCTGTTGGTTTGTCTTTCACCAGTAGCGGTTTAAGTCGCTGGTGGTTGATTTAATAAACTCAAGTTTCTCATTAAGGCTTTTCAGATTTAGTAGTCGTGAACCAGAAGCCAAAAAGGGAACAATTGTGACAATATTTTCCACAAACAGATAATAGTCATATGGAGCAGTAGAATAAAACAAATTCAAAATCAAATTTCAAAAGGCAAAACACATAGGCTATAAAATCATAACCATAGACAAAAATGCAAAAACATGAACAAGCAACATGCTTTTTTTTAGACCCCATAACTTAAGAACATAGGTTATAATCGTGCACAAAATTTTCCATACACAACAACACTATAGCAATATGCATATACATGCACTCAAAAGTTTTGTATTTAGAACACATGAACAAGGTGAAAAATCAAAATTTTCAGAAAGAAAAATATGAACAACCACGGAAAACAGATAAAAATAGTGGCATAATAACCTTAACTTTTATCAAAACCAATAACAATCATGCCTCTAATTCAAGATAAACAATTAAAGGAGGCTCTGATACTAATGTTGGAAACCAACCATGATCGAATCACAGGGGTAGTGGAAAATAAAAATTTTAGTGGTTTCCAATTGGATCACGATGATTAAGTAACTTGAATAATAAAACATGAATCGTAAAGTAAGAAATTGTACTTGATTCACTTTTCCTGTTGAAATCCTTTCAAAACTTTCTCGATTTGTCAACAATGAGTTGTTCACTTATTCAGCCTCTGATAGTATCCACATAGCAACTTCTCATCACTTTAAGAGGAAATAAGTAGGAGTGCTAGCTCCCTGATGCTTTCTTCCTATGTATAGAAAAAGCATTAGGGTTTTGTAATTTTATTAAAATTAAATTTCCTTAATTATAATTAAATTCATACTCTAGTTATAATTAATTTAATTTTAACAAAATCAAATATCTCATATTTAATCCCTAAAGTTTCTCTAATTAAAATATGTTTTTCCTTTACACGCTGCTCTTTATTGGGTGACCTATTAAGTTTCTAATATATTGGTAATGGTTATAAATTATAGTTCTAATTCATAATTAGAATTAGATAAATTAAAACTTCTTTTTAATTTATTTTTAATTTTCCAATTAAACAATTTACAATTATAGAACAAGATTGACATCTAGCAACATGTCATGATCACTCAAATATTAAGAATGTCAAATTTGTTTGACTTAACAGGTTAATGCATGGTTATGATGTATATTTTCATCCTTTCGTCGTCTAATATTCCAATTTGATAGAGTATGGATACAGTGTCTACTCTTTTCATCCAATCATGTATGTTCTTGCTAATTATTAATTGATTTATAATTGATATTTTAAAACATCTTTTTAAATGTCAATTTACTTTGGCTAAAGAATTCTATAACTACTAATCAAGAATATATTAAATTGCAACCAAATGATTAGCTGCAAGGGCATAAATTAATAGTATTGTCTAATAAACTTCAAGAAGATATATAACACAGAAACTTCTATAAGATGTTTCATAAGCAGAATATGCCACTTCATTCATCTAGTTTTGTATAGTATTTTGAATATATATATGCGGACAAAAAAAAGGTTAGATGGCTACATGTTTGCAAGTAATCCATTAATCACAAGACCTTTAATTCACATATGCAAACATATGCACCAAATAAACTTGAGCTAGCTAATAATATTGGAGAAAAGAAATAATTTGGTTTATATCAAGACATGCTGTAAATGTTGACGTTCCTCATACAGGTAACATATAAAAAGCCTTAAATTTCTTGTACATTTACAGACACTCATGAAGAACTAGAAAATAAAATATTATATAAGAAAACATTTATTTTTCATATTTGTTGATATGTAAACAATAGAACCTCTAATTCAACAACAAAGAAAACCCATTGGAGTAAACTTATGCCTCCAAGATCAAATGGTCCACTTAAACTCCGTAGTTAAGATATTTTTCAATATTGTTAATTATATTTCATTATTACCCATTAGATTTTAACATATTTCAAAGAGAAGAAATAAATAATTCTCTCTTTCTTTCTTTCTTCTAAGTTGAAAAGAAATGAAAAAAATCATACCCAATACTATTACTAAGCTTCTACATAATATAATTGAGTGGTGTATTTCTTAGTGGTGGAGCCTGAAAATATTATATAAGAGGAGCTAAAGCACCACACCACATTCAAGGCATTAAGTTGATGAGTGTTAGTTTATACCCTTGTAGCCAATCAATTGAATGTAAATTAATATATGAAATTATATTTTTAATTTATGAAAAGGCGTTATTTATCTTTATGTATTAATTTCATTAATATTTTATGATTTAATACTAAAGATAAATTCCTTGGAATAATTACTATGTAATCGAAATTATGATGAGATCATAATTATGAGAATCAGTTTACACTTACATGTTATTCCTAAATGTTCCTAGTTATAGTTTCATAAGACTGGATATTGTTGAAACGATAGAACTAGCACTCATTATGTTTCTTTCTTATGAAGAAAGTTATTGATCTCATAAATTAAGGTATAGAAATACTTAAACTAATGTGTGGGTGATTATTAGAGAATAGATCACTGAACTGACCCAATTATGAGAATTCCGAATGGAATATTATTTATGTGTCTATAGATTATCACATAATGATGGTTGTACAATTAATCCTCAGACTTGAGATTACCAAGATATCTAGTATGAGAATTACTATGTTTTAATGCTACTTATGAATCGTTCTAGGATAATTCAATCAGTAGTGATTGGATACAGTATGAATCGTATGTAGATAGTTGAGTAAGTCAGTATAGGATTCGTCACTCTAAAGTAATTAGAAAGAATATTCTACTGTTATTGATTAGTAATGATTTATGAAATTCTCTAGCCAGAGTGAATTGATATTTTCAAATTTCAATTATAAATCAATTGTTAATTAGTAAGAACGAACATGATTGGATGATGAGAGTGGACACTGTATTCATACTCTGTCTAATTAGAATATTGAATGACAAAAGGATTAAATTATACATTATAGCCATGCATGGACAAGTTAAGTCAATCATTTTGACATTCCTAATATTTAGGAAATCATGACATGTTACTAGACGTCAATCATAATTTATGATTATGAATTATTTAATTGAATAATTAAAGATAAATTAAAAAGAGTTTTAATTTATCTAATTCTAATTATGAATTAGAATTATACTTTATAATCATTGTCAATTTATTAGGAACCTAATAGGTCATGATTAAAGAGCAATTTGTGAAAGAAAAATCAATTTAATTAAGTTGGACTTAATTATAAAGTTTGAGAAACTTTAGGAATAAAATATGAGATATTTGATTTTATTAAAATTAAATTCATTAGAATTAGAATTTGATTCTAATTATAATTAAAGAGATTTAATTTTAATCAAAGACTGTTATGATTTTTCTATTTAAAGGGGAGAGCATTTTAGAAGCTAACATTTTTTGTCTTCTTCCTCTCAAAGCAGTTTAGGAATTCTTCTGTGGATACCATCAGAGGCTAGGCAATTGGACAGCTGATGATTGATCAATCAAAAAAGGTTTCATAGATTTTTTAACAGAAAGTGAACAAGGTACGATTTAAAAATCGATTTGTATTTTATTCAAGTTTAAACAATTATTAGGATCCGCTCGGAATTCGTAAAAATTTTTATTTTCTGCTGTGCCTGTGATCCGATCACAGTTGGATTCCGATAATGGTATTAGAGCCTCCTTTAATTGTTAATCTTGAATTTGATGCTTGGTTATTGTTGATTTGATACGAGTTGCTCCGAGTTTTGTCTTTTTCGAAGCTTATTCATGGCTGTTCTTGTTCTGGAAATTTGTTCCTCGACTACAGCTTATGGTTTTGGGTTCTATAGAAACTAAATCTACACCTTATTGTTTTACATCTACAAACATATGAGATTTCTGAAAATTGTTTTCTGAATCCCTGTGTTAATTGATTATGTATGATTTGGAATTTTCTTATCTGAGCATATAAGATGACTTGCGTTTTTTCTAATTGTTTAGGTTTTTTGAAATTGATTGAAATCCCTAATTTTCTACCGTACTTATTTTCTGATTATGAAAACCTAAGATTTGCATTTGCGATGTTGATGTTTTTGTTGGGTTTCTGAAACTTATATACTGCTTGTCTTTTGGATGAACAAACCTTGTTATTTTTCGGTTTTGTGTGTTTGTTGCCTTATATCTTTAGCGACCCAGTGGGTTGCCTGCGACGCCTCAGACGGGGGTCGCACAATGCCACTGGATGGCATCTAACGACGCCAGGAATGCCCATAGTTGATGCCACAGGTGACGACGAGGACAATGGGCGATATAGGTGGCAGCGATTAGGGAACCGTTGGTTGGAGACTCGACGGTTAAGAACGAAGCAGAAACATTGATGGTTGGAGCGACGTGGGTGTTGGTTATTATAACGTGGGTGCGGTTTGAAGAAAATTGGAGGGGCAGTTGCAGAATACGATGAGAGAAACGCTTTTTATGGTTCAATTCTTTCTTCTGCCGCCCTCTCCTCTTTCACTGTAGCTGTGATTTGGCAAACTAACTTGGAGGTTTTTGGTCCAAGTCATTGTACATATAATTCTTCAGCTGTTCACTCACGTTTTCCACTCTCACTGTGGCTTGATTTGACAAATTAATTTGGAGGTTTTTGGATCCGAGCTATTGTTCATTCAAATCTCCAAATCTTCAGCGGGAACACATACGTCTGTGTTGTTAAGAATCGCAGACGCACATATATTGACTAGCGTGTGCACTACACGCACCAGCCAACCTATCTTTCACTGCAGTGTCCTCATTTGGCGCGTGCCAGACACCCCAACCCCTTTTATGTGTTTTAAAAATATTTTTAAAACCCTAAAATTGTCATTTTATTAGTTTAATATAGATTAACTTAATTTCAACTTCGAATAAAGTTGAAAAGTGTTTTACTGATTTTTGAAAATTGTTTTCAAAGGGATTTTTTATTAGGTAAAATTTTGGAATTTAATTTTATTTTTCAAGAGTTGAATTATTAAATTAAAATTTTATCAAATCAATAATTAGAATCAAGCAAAAGTTTTAAATAATTTCTTTCATAATTGGATTATGTTTGAAATTATAAATATAATGAGATTATATTATTTTGATGAGACCGAAAATTTTTAAAATTTTAAATCTCTTAATAAAATATTATGTACATGTTATGAACGTGATAGTTGTCTTCCATTATTTGAGAATAAAATCAGAATTCTGTTTATTGTTTGACTTGTTGAGTAAACTTAAGGTCACTTTAATCTGGATATGTTTTATCTTAAATTAATGGGTTCTACTTAACTAAAATTGTATGATTTGGATGAGTAAACTCATGATCATATAAATTTAGAGGCAGAGTTAGGAATGATATATTTGATATATTTTTGGCAAAAGTTGTCACCTAACAATTCTAGGAGTCACATGAGATGTGATTGAAAAGTTATTTTCTACGTAATTTAATTTTAGTTAGTTTGTTGAGCAAACTCAAGATCAATTAATTTTAAATAGGATCCTAACCCACTAAGAAATTATTTGATAATTATTCGATATAATAGTGAGGGCTATTATTTTGTAGAAAATAGTGGGGGTAATCAAATATTTTAAAGTCCTTGTTTTATTTGATTTTTGGATATAAACTAATATATGCTCATTTTATGTTTTTCAGTTATTGAATTTGAAGATGAGTACCAACCTAACATTGAGGAGCATCATAGATGCTAACAAGTTAATTGGACCCAACTTTTCAGACTAGCTATGAAACTTAAGAATAGTTCTTAGGCAAGAGAAGAAGTTGTACATTTTTTATACTCCTACTCCATCAAAACCTTATTCAGATGCAACTGATGAAGATTGGGAGAAATATCAGCATTATGTTGATGATGTTGAACAAGCTACATGTGTGACGTTAGCTTGCATGTCTCCTGAACTTCAGAAGCAAAATGAGAACATAGATTCACCTACTATGATACTGCATCTTAAGGAGTTATTTGGTGCACAAAGTAGGGTGGAGAGGTGTCAAATCTCCAAGACACTATTTCAATGTAAGATGATAGAAAGATCTTCAGTCAAAGTTCAAGTGTTGAAGATGATTGGGTATATTGAAAAATTGGCCCAATTAGGTTTTGTCATGGACCACGAGTTAAGTGTTGATATGGTGTTGCAGTCTCTGAGTTCAAGTTTTTCACAGTTCGTCATAAACTTTAGCATAAATAATAAGGACATGACATTGCCTGAACTGTTGAGCATGCTTAAGACTGTGAAAAGGTGCCTTAAGAAGGAACTCAGTTCTGTACTTGTTGTTAGTTCTTCTAAAAGCAAGAAAAGGGTTTTAAGAAGAATAATAACAAGAAATAGAAGGCTTCTACTAATGTAGTAAAAGCCAAAGGAAGTGTCAAGAAGAAGAGTAATGACAAAGGTATATGTTTTCATTGCGGAGTCAACGGATATTAGAAGAGGAAATGCCCATCTTATCTTGTTAGCCTGAAAGATAAAAGGCTTAAGGAAGTTATCTCTATAGGTATGTTTATGATTGATATCAATCTTTCTACTTCTCTTCCACATTCTTGGGTATTAGATATTGATTGTCGTTCTCACTTGTGTAATAACATGCGGATGTTAACAAGGAGTAGATCATTAAGAAAGGTGAAGTGGACTTGCGACTTGACAATAGAGCAAGAGTTGCTGCATTAGCTGTGGTAACTTGTGGTTTAACTCTCTTCAAAAAAAAAAGAAAAAAATATCTCTCTCTCTTCAACAAAACTCGTAGTTTAACTTTGCCTTCTGGCCTTATATTAGAACTTGATAATTGTCATTATGTCCCTGTTATTACAAGAAACATCATTTCCATTTCTTATTTAGATTTGAATGGATTTGTCTTTATAATTAAGGATAACAGTTGTTTTTTTTTTATAAAGATGATGTTTATTATAGATCTGGATTACTTACAAATGGTTTGTATAAGTTAGACTTAGTAAGGCCAATTCTTAACATAAATAGTAAGAAAACAAAATTAAGTAGCCAAACTCCATCTTATTTATGACATTGTAGGTTAGGTCATATCAATGAAACTAAAATCACAAAATTACATAAAGAATTATATTTGGATCCTTTTGATTATGAATCATAAAAAAATTTGTGAATCTTGTTTATGAGGAAAGATGAACAAACTACCTTTTAAGGGAAAGGGACAACATGCTAGTGAGTTACTAGAATTAATTCATTCAGATATATGTGGACCTATGTTCACAAATTGTTGGGCCCCGAAAATTTTTATTTATTTATTTATTTATTTATTCATTTACTTTAATTATTTTATTTTTATTTTTATTTCGCTTTAATTGATTTAATTATGTGTTTATATAGATATATTTTTAAGCCTTGGGATTGGGATTAAAAGTTGGGAATTAAATGAAGGCTTGGACTTAATGTTGGAAAGTATGGGCTTTAGGAATAAATGGAATAAGGATAAGTGGATTAAGGTATAGTGGGCTTGTGAGGAGGAGAGCCCAAGAGCTTTGAAAGTTAAAGGAGAGCTCCAAAACTATGTAGTTTTGAGGTAGGGTTTTTAAGTTGAGATATAAAAGAGTTAAGTTGGAATGAAGAGTAGCAAGTTGTCGTAGGAATCCAAAGAAAGGAAGCCAAAAACGTGAGCTAGCAAGGAGAGGAGACTTTC
>JANVCQ010000230.1:8518582-8531836 GCA_025531925.1 Erythroxylum plowmanianum
AAACTCGCTACAAATCTTCTGAAACCAATGTGATCAACCATAGACAAAGGATACTCATGCATTACAATCATATTAACCAACTCTCTTCTTGAGAACTCCTGGCTAAATTAGTAGGTTTACAATGTTTTTTTCTCATCAAACTTAGTCCCACTCCCAATTAATAATGTTTTCTGGCCTCCAACAAGTCTTAGATGTTTCTTTGGACAATACTTGATCAAATGCTCATGCAGATGTGAAGTCCCATTTGTGCCTTTAGCAGAAAGCTTCCCTTTGCAATGCTTACATTCAACCTTATCAACACCTTTCACAGTCACCAAAGTAAACTCTAGCCACACAAGAGAAGTACGCTTATTACTTTTAGTTGCACCATGATCACCAAATTCCATAGCTGCAATCTCCTCTTCTTCATGAGGTGGACTAGAGAGATTCTTTGTTGTATGATTCTCAACTCCTTCCATCGGTTCCACACTTTCACTCACAGTCACAGAATTAGCTGGATTTTTTATAAGCAACTCATCTCTGATAGTGACAAACTACATACAAGCTCTTTAAACAGGTGTGGTTGTGTGGGACGATGACCTTTGGTCTGATGGTGCGTCTCTATCTCTTTGAATAACAGATGTAGGTGGTTGATGACGTTATAAATAATAAATGGTATTTGACTTACCCCACTCTTCGATGGTAAATGATGTTGAAGCAATCCAATATTCACTCTTTAATATTTAAATGACGTTGAGTGGGTGACTGCTAGTGAGTGCTTTGTGAAAAGTGAAGTCTTAAAAGCACACTGCACTTGGAAAGCTGGAACGTTCCTTTATTTGTTCTTAAAGAAATGTTTTTTGGAGACTCAGAGAGAGAGAGAGAGCGCCTGGGTGGGACGAAGATCTCCTCGCCTGCTGGGTCTCGTTCACAACCCCAAGTATCTGCTTGTCCACCTCGAAGATCTCCTAGCCTTTGACGCCGAGCTATCGTTGCTTCTTCGATCCTCCCCCTCTGACTATCTCCCCTTGGTACAATATACATTTGTGTAACTCGTTTTATCTGTGGTTTGTAGGAATATATTGACTTGAGTTGTGCGTGTGATTCTTGTAGTTTGAGACGGCAGCGGCTGAGGTGCTGCAGAGTTTGAGGTTGAAGGAACTTGGAGAGAGTGGTGAAATGAAGAAAACGGAGGCTAGTGAAGTTCAGATCTTGTTGAGTTCTAAGGAGGATTTTGTTTTAATGCGGTCACTAGGAGGTTAGAACGATTCAGTCGATTATTTTGGAATTTTTTGTTAGGTTTTGTATCTAATTGATTTATTCCCTTCAGTTATTTCTTACGTTTCTTTTACTATTGTGTAAGAAATAGTAAAGATGGCAAGATGCAAACAACTATTTGAAACTTCGATAATTACGCAATAGTGTGATTGTGAGATGGAAAAGAAAGGAAAGCTTTCCAATTTCCCCTCAAATTATAAATTTGATGTTAAAAAAAAAGGAAATATTTTGTGGTTGAATTCTTAAAAGCACGCTGCACGTGGAACATTCTTAATAGTGTGATTGTCTTTTCAAAAGGCCTTGAAGGCTTAACGAATATATTCATGTTTTACCGATTAATATGCTGGCTCGTAAATTATATAAGAGTAAAGTGAGATATTAAGTTATGTACTGAAAAAAAGGAGTTAATAAAACGGATTGGGTATGGGTATCTATCAGTTCGGGTTATTACTAAATCCATATCCACATCTATTTTTCAACATCCATTTAAAATCTATTTTTTAGCCTCCATATCCATTTTTAGGGTCGAGTAGTACGGATATTAATTGGGTTGAAAACCCATTGCCATCCCTAATCACACATAATGCCCTTTATATGCTAGAGTAGGTGTAAGTTGGTTTGTCCCTATCAATGTATCCCTATATGCCCAAATCTAGCTTTAGTTAATATGCCCCAAATATAAAATAATACATGCTTTATTTTGTCTTAGTTCAATTCCTTAGGCAATAGATTGGTACGTGTCCCAATCTAATACAAGATAATATGTTATGACTAATTAGCTCTCACCACACATCATGAAAATACAAATAATATCCTTATTGCATAATAAATAGCATACATTAATCACAAACAAGTCCATCATACATATAAAATAAGTCATTAATTTCATAAAATACAGTCATAATTAATACTCAAAATCATATGAGTACGTCCACGATACCTCTATTTACACATCTACATGTAGTTATATATCATGTATCATGTAATTAACACACATTTAATATGAACAAAAAGTTTCAATTATTTCAAGTTTGTCAAAAATCCCAACTTACTATAACCTTGATTTAGGTTTTAAGCAATTCTTCTAAAATTAAGAAACTGAAGCATGGAAACAATTTGATTAGGACATAGATAAACAACCAATAACACAAACATTCCTTCCAATCAACTTCAAAAATCTTAATTGGCATATGCCACCTATTAACCATATGAAAAGTACCTAAAGTATCTTCTTTAATGTGAAAACTTGACCAAACACTTTTCTATTAATATCGATTAATTACATTATAATCTCATTTCACCTTCTTAGGTTGTCTCTCGTGTCCTTTTACACATCCTTTTGTTCTCTTTTATTTAGTTTACTTGTGAATTGTCTAAAAGACATGAAAATTATTTTTAAATAGTTACCTTTTTATTGGTTGACTAATAAATCAATATCAACTTATCATGAATTCAACATTGAGTAGGTAAAGAACGTTAAAATGATTTATAAATCAATAGCAAACCTCCCCTTTCAAGGTACCTTTTGGGGTGGCGTTAGGACCAAAATTTATCATAGTATCAGAGCCTAAACTTGTCTCAATGGTTTGGAACGGTGCCAACCTATTATAGTCCTTTGCATAATATACTCATCAAATGTTCAGTCCTGCTCTAAGCCGAGGGGAATATGTTACGAATCTCACATTATTGAGTACGTAAAGAATGTTAAAATGGTTTATAAATCAATGACAAACCTCTCAATGGTGTCTTTTGGAGTAGAGTTAGGCCCGAAATTTATCACAACCATAAGTGTCTTCTTATAAATAGTAAAAAAAAAAATTTCTATGAGCTCTTGAATCATTTTAATATAAATATTTCTATAAAAAATTATTATTAAAGTATCAAACATGATTCACTAGTGACAATGAACCAAATTAAAATACTTTTGTACTAAAATTTCTTTTTTTTCTTTAAGTGCTATCATTATAAATATTAATTAATCATACACTCTCGAAATATCTAATGTCAAGCTCCAATTCAATTTATAATAATAAGCAATCTTCCTAAAATATTAAAATTTATTAAACCATTAGAATTATAAGGTCAAAATTTTATATAAGTTGTCGTAAACATATTAATGAAAACACTAGCGACCAATTTTTTACTGGCTATTTTCACAACCCCAAGTAAGGTAGTTTTCGTAGTTCCAATTTAGTTAAAACTTTCATAGACTCATTTTGATTGTCTATTATGCATTCGGCTTTCCCAAAATGATTGTCGATCTATTACCTTAAGTGTAGACAAAGCCATGTGATTTGTATTGATACTAAAAACATCCAACACCAAAAACTCGTACGCTTAAGATATTTTTACCTTTACAATCAAGAATCACAAAGATAGCACTACAGTAACACTTACGTAACACAGCATTATAATACTTTCACTTTTTCTAGTCAATTAATTGTCACCATCTTCCGTAGGTCGATAACGTGGAAGTTTCGAGCCCATCTTGGTCAGTGCCCACTTGAAGCAAGATAAGCAAGTGGAGTAAAAAACCACGAAGGTTCTTGTTGTCCATTTTGAAGTACAAGTCCATTCTTTATTCGCATAATTGACGTGTGGCTTCTGGTTGCCTCTCATGGTCATCATTATCTTATGCGCCTCTGTTGATTATAGATAGAAACTAAAACTAAGATAAAAAGACTGCAGTAATTCTTCGGTGCGATTATTGCTAATGGGTGTGATTGTGACTAGTTCCGATAAGTTGTCTTAAAAATATCCTCATATTAACCCCTTTTTCTCATAATTGTTCTCTAACAGTACATGGATTACACCTAAATTTTGGTTTATGATAAACAAAAGGCTTGTTTAGTTAGAATAAGCATTTGTATTCAAGTCTCACTAGTACTAGTTTTTTTATGAAAGTGAACTATGAACAATGCTATCTATTGAATTTTTATAAACTTTTAACTATAATAGAAATATGTGAGAGTTTTAGAGTAACTGATAAAATTATTCTTTTGTGACCGACAAGTTCAAGTCACAAAAATCGCTTACAAAAAGAAGGCTACATATATTATGACCCTTTTCAAATTCCCACAAACGAATATTCTTTTGTACTGAGTACATTAACAAATATGCGAGAATTTGTAAAATAAAAATCAAAATATAAGGCAATACTCTAGTTAGTTTTGTTTTCATATCTATTCTAAAAATACTTAAATTAATTTTCATGCACTTCACTTAAAAGAAAATTGACATTGCAGCTTGGCCAAAGAGTAATAATTAATTTAAATAAAAGGTAACTCTTTCCCTACAATGAATTCTATGAAAAATTATTTTTAAATATTCTCAGTCATGTCATACATAATCATATAACAAAATAAAATAACATATACAATAAATTTGTTCCGTTGAATATATATTTAGTTTTCTTTTTAGTTTTTTAAAGTTAGTGTTCTTATCATTGTTGGAGAGGTTTATATAGGAGAATTATAGATAAGGATAAGGTAAATTCTTTTCTTGCTTTAATATAATTACTATTTTGAAAAGCTAATAACATCCTTCAACCTAATCCTCTTTCTCTTCTTTTCTTCTTTCTCTACCACTCGGTCACATTGAAGTAAATTAAACTAAAGGTTAAAAAATTTCCCATTTAAACATTCACAAAAACAAAAAACAAAAAAGCAAAATTATGAAAATTTTAATTTCTTTTGATAATTTTGTTTAAATATTATTAAAAGATCTTGCTATTCAATAAATGATTCAATAACCCTTTGTTATTTAATAAATAACAGTGACTACTATTTGAGTATTTATAATTACCCCTCAAGACATGGCATCCGCTGTTTGATGTAATGTGATCGACCTAAATTTCAACCAAGATAAGCATGCCATGCATATTAAAATTGGTGTTTGAGAAAGAATATTGAACTATATGAATCTCATAGTTGAACTTTCTAATGTTGTATACGGTGAAGACAAGAAAGGGTTCAAGCAAATACTTCCTTACCAATTGACTTTAGTTCTCCTATATTTTATGATTCAAGTCTATGCTTGTAGCTGGCAAGATTCAATTGGACTATATACACTTGAAAATGAGAGGTTGGCGTCAACGGGAGTGGAATTAGAAGCATTTTACCAAACCACTTCAATAATACATTTATTTGTTAAAGAAATTGGTTTTGGAAATTTAATCCAAGTTAAGAGACTTCACCCACCAAACTATGACTTAAAAGACATTATTTACCTTAGCAATTAGGCGATCTTTGAATTAACTTTCACGTACAGCTGCAAGCATACACGGTTTTAGTTGAATCTAAAAGGATTATGCTTTGCTTTCACATATTGACATCATTGATTGAAAAAAGGTACAACCAAATACACGAGTAAGGAACATAACTAATTTTGATTGTAGTATAGGACTATTAGCTCCGATAGTAGATTGAAAAAAGAAAGGAAATATTGCTATCAAGGGACCATTGCACCATTACTACCCCAGATCGATCTACAAAAAGATGTCAACCTCTAAGGAGTTCTTGACTACTCGACAAGTAGTGACAACTGTTGAATTCCACCTAGTTATCACCTGATTTGGCTGATTTCTTAGTGGCAATAAAAGAACATCCTAATCAACCTCTGACGAAACTTTTGGCCAACCTAATATTCACAAACTGGCCATAGCAAACGGAATTTGCTTGGACAACTCGATAAACATGAGGAGACAAATGTTTTTGAGACCTAATGATAACATATAGATTGGTTCAAAAATTGACCAATGTCTGCGGTTGCAGGTGGGCTAGTAATAAGATAATGAAAACGATAGTCATAATATAAAAAGAAAGCACAACTAATTAATTCAATTTTTAAAGGCTAAATGAAGATACTTTGTTTAATCTTTTCAGCTACAAAAAAATATCAATTCAGTACAGACATGCCTTATTTCATTCTTTTGGTTTTCAATATTCCTTTGTTACAACATGGGAGAGTCAAATCAGTTAAAATCTTGATTAGTGGAAGACATTTAGATGAAGCTTAAAAAAGGGAGAATCTCTTCAAGAATGCTTGTGAGGTAGGACGGGGTAGATTGGGACAGCCCCACCTTATAGAGAAGCTCCAAATTTAAAAGCAATTGCAAAAGCAACAACAGATAATAGAAGAGAGAGAAAGAGAGGGTGCACAAAGTTCACGAATATCACTCACTCATTAGAATCATGGTCCTCTTTTAACCCATTCTAATTGTCCCCCCATTTTTTAAGTTCTTAAGGATATATAAAAATGGACTGAACATAGGATTAATCATTGTAACCATATGAAAGCCAATGCTACTTTTCATGATAAGGTTAGCCGATTGCATTGGTGACTTTTAAGTCTGTAATTTGCCCTTGAAAAGCTATATGATGAATATGATTTGGTCCAACACTTCACCGTACTTTGAGATTTCGGATTCTGGGATTAAGTCTCTCCATCTTTTCTTATTAATGATTATTAGGATCGGAGTACTATGTAGATTAACTGCAATTACGATCTCCATATGTAATAAACTTCAATGCACAGCCATTAAATTGGGATGATTTTCCCGATTAGTTACAAGTTCCCTTCGTTCAATCTCAAAGAACTGCTGAATTTAACCTATAGTACTATACTAATGTTTACAGAAAAAAAAGTTGATAAAACATGTTCTTATCTCATCACCATAACTGTTAACATAAATTCATCCAAAGGACATAAACATATTGCGATACCATTGATGAGAGTACTCTCTACTAGAAAATTGCCTTTCCACCTAACTTTTGGACGTAGCTGAATTATATTATCAATATCAAACAAAGGTGTTACTATATTAAAAAGAGGGATGAGCGCTTCTTATGGATATGTAAAAAAGTGAATAATGAATTGACATAAATGTTAACAGGTACTATGTTGACGTAAATCAACGTTAAAGTTGCAATAATACCCAACAAACCAGAGCATCACCACGAAGATCACGACAACTTAAGCGTTCAGCATTTGTACAAAAATAATTTGGTACGAAGCTAACTTTAATTGGTATTAGACTCGAGTGGGCTGAATTGAGTGTGGAATATTTAAACCTTCACCACCTTATTGCAACTTTTTCTTTTTCACTTATTTCGAGGTGCCCCTGTCCTCGAGTCTCCACTAACATCTATCTATACACCTATCCTTCCAACAATTCTTTAGAGATGCACATAACAAACAAAGGGAAAGTTCGTAAAGTGAGATCACAAGCAAAAGTGAAGCAAAAGGCCACCGAAAGTAAAGCTAGTTACCAGGCTGACTAGGAAATAGTAGACACGATGGCATACTTCTTGATAATATGCAGATTCTATCATTTACCACCTGCACATTGAAACAGAGCATAAAGCATGAGTCACAATTCACAGTTTTTAAGAGTCCAAAAAGATAGAAATTATGAGTTATTCATATAAAAAGAATATATATATATAAAGTATGAATAAGAGAAGAGCCCTTTTTACCTTTTCCTTTTTCGCATACTTTTCTTAAGAAAGAAAGGAACACAATAAGCAATGCAACCCCGGCAATTAGGCCAACTAGTATTGCCAATGTCTTCTCAATCTCATCATCATTATTGTTACCTACAGAAAAGCAGAAACAACTCAAAATTAGGCAGAAACATTGATCATCCTAGCAACTTCTGACAATAAAACTATCAATCATAAACTGATTATTATCGCTTGGGAACTTTCAGTCTGATCATACGCATGAGCACTGATGAAAAGTACAACAATCTTTGAGAAAGTTTCTTCTCATTATTTCTTACCAGGTGTGAGAATTTCCTGATTCCACCTCGAGGGATGAGATTACATGTGTGCTATATATTAGGATTTGACATCATTCGGGGATATTAATTTATAGCTTTTCAAACACTTTGAACGCTAGAGCTATCATTTGTGGCCATGATTAAGTCTGATTACATTGGATTCCTTGTTGATTTCTAGAACTCATACTTTACCATATGGTGGGGAGCAAGTGCTTGAGAGTTGGCTTTTGTTTATTGCACAAGAAAAGTCCTAGTCTTTGGGCAGAGTATTCACCACTAAATTAGTCAAAGAGTTATAATGAGGATGATTTCATCGCCCTTTCCTGCCTAAATTAACTATCATGTTATTCATACACAATCACATCAAGTTAATGAATATTGAATGCAGCTAACCTACAGTAACATACCCATCATCAACTTTTGATTAAATAACTACACCATTAATCTGAAAAAAAAAATTGTAAGATTTTTAGCTATACCTATGAAGGCATGAACAGAAATGAAGAAATCGAATGAAGTTTCCTTGCTCCAACTAACTTTATACAACAAATAGTCACAACATCACAAATCCTTACACTTCCTCACACTTAAGTAAATAGAAACCCACTATATTACACAATAAAATTAAAATCGACCAAGAAATAGAGACTAGGAGAGAAGGCGAGAAAAAAAAACCAAAGAATTAAAAAAGCCCTTTAATTGTTTAAATACACCTAATTATCACCACGCAAAAAACGTGAAATTCAAACATAAAACTTTAAGTTAGTCGACCTAAATTTGAAATGGTCAAAATATCATTTTACCTTTAAACATAAAATGATTTTAGACCAATTTTAACCGAGAAGTAATAAACCAAAATCCAGTAACTACAAACCACCACCACCGCCAGAGACGGTGGTGAAACAGCTTACCATTTCCACCGTGGGAGCGGGACCCACTTGCGAAGAACCGCACGTAGCATTTGCCCAAGTACATGTCGCCCCATGCAGCGGCGGGGCACTCCGTTTTGAGCCGTCCAATGGCCTCCGACAAGCAGTCCTGACACTCACTCGCACTTAAATCCTGTACACACTGCGCTACAGCCGAAAAATCCCCCGACCCTCCAACCCTGTAAGGCTTATAGGACCCGTCACTCGCTCCCAAGAAGTCCAACACCGCATCGCGCCTGGTCAACGCATCAGAACCATACCCTATCGACGGCCCGCATTTCTTCAGCACCTCAGTTTTGTCCTCCGTCCCCAAGAACGTCGAGTTGTCGTACTTGACCAAGCAGCCGTCGAGCTGGACAGCACCGCCGGCCGAGTCCAGGCAGATGGTGCCCAACTGGCTGACGGCGCGGGCCACGCAAGAGGCGCAAGTCCCGGCAGAGAGGTCTCCCCGGCATTGGAAAAGGCCGTAGAGTATATCCGGCGATGAGGAGCTTTTGATAGTGAAGTTGTTGTAGGTGGTAAAGGTGGCTGAGTTGACCAGGGAGGTTAAAAGGGAGTTGACGTTTGATTCGTAGGGTGAGCCTGGGGTGTACTTGAACTGAGAACAGCCGCCGTACACGAAGGAGTCCACGGCTGGGGTGGTTGGGGTGGTGAAGAGTGAGAGTGTGAGAAGAGAAACAATTACTGTAAGGCTCATCGGAGACATGACTTCGATAGGTGATCAAGTGGGAAGAGACTAGAGAGTCTGAGAAGTATGGGTTTGTTTGCTTGAGAGAGAATTTGCGGAAGGGAGACAGTGACTCGGTATATGTCCGGTGTCCCTATGATTGCATTTGCAGAGAAAACTTACGAATGGATTTTCGTAATAGATATAGGAAAACAACACGTAAGAACATAAGTAATATTTTATTTCCGTTTCTATACTTTTGTAATTATAAGGTCTAAATAGATACTCATCCCTTACTGATCAAAGCTTTTAT
The DNA here is from genome assembly GCA_025531925.1 of Erythroxylum plowmanianum. Lineage (NCBI taxonomy): Eukaryota > Viridiplantae > Streptophyta > Magnoliopsida > Malpighiales > Erythroxylaceae > Erythroxylum > Erythroxylum plowmanianum. The sequence goes on from JANVCQ010000230.1 coordinate 8,528,530, forward strand.
TAAATTAGCTAGTTTAAGTTGATTAATAAAATTTTTAAATTCATATTTGATTACAAGATACATTATATTTTAAATTAAGATTTGTTAATACTAGTGAAAAAAAAAATATTAATAAAAATTTTAATTTTATTATAAACATAACTTATAATTAAATTTTAATTTTAATGTAATCATCATATAAATTTGATTTTTTAGAGAGCATATAAATATTTAGTAATTAAAATATTAAAAATTCGAAGTTATTTTCAACTTGCAAATTAAAATTTTTAATATTCATACGCACATGTACAAGAACTCAAATTTATATGATGATTACATTAAGATTAAAATTAATTATAAGTTATATTTACAATGATTATTTCCAAATTACAAATTAGAATTTTTAATATTTAATTGAATATTTTTTATATCTTAATTAGTATTACAAAGTCTCAAATTTAAAATATAATTTATCTTTTAATTAAACAAGTTTAAATTTAATAATTATTTTAAATTATAAAATACATATCAACTGCAAAATCAATATTACAATAGTATTTGGTGTTCATTATCATTATTTTCTGCAATTATATCGCATAATTTGTATCATATCTTCTAAAAAATATCATCTACAACTATTTTATTTTTAAGATTATCATCGCAATTGTTATAAATATTAAATATATAACTTATAGTTTAAATTTTATCTATTTTTCTTTTCCAAATACGTAACTTGTAGTCTAAAGTTTAAAAGTTTATACTTGATTAAACTAAAACTTAATAAAGCACCCAAAAGTACATTTTATGTTATATATGATCATTCTTTTATTCGATTGTACACGTTCTTTTACTCATCAAATGGGAAACATTTCACATTTACGTAATAAAAATAAGATAGAGGTAACGAGAAATTTATATCTAATTGAATTTTTTTAGTAAAGTTTAAAGATCAATTTGAGTATTAATCTTTCTAATTTCTACAAGAATCTTTTGCTTAGACTATGGTCGTTACACCTACCAAGTTGCATTAACTATGCCTGTTATTATTAAGCTCTAACACCACCTCCAAAGTGAACACTCTGAACTTTTAGACTTCATGGATTTTTTAGGTCTTTGTGAGCGACCGCACCTTCGGTAAACTTTGAAGTCAATTTTAGGTAAGGTTACTTTTGTAATTCAGCACATCAGAGGTTTTTTTAGCACTGCCAGTGGATGCTTTATTAATTTTCTTTCCGGTTTCTGTTAGATGTTGCCTGGTTGATGTTTGTACGCATTCTATTTTCTATTCAACGTTTTTGCATCCCAGAGTCTCTTTTCCTTGCAACAAAAAATGCAACTCTACTTTATCTTAAAGGAGGGTTTGATTTGGTAATTGAGCATTTTTATTTTTCGTATCAACTTCATATATATATATATATATATATATATATTAATCCATTAAACACAAAATATGAGAGGTAATTTCTCTGAGTGCTTTCTTTCAATGACATAACTTGTTGAAGCACGAACTGATCAGTTAGATTCATACATAAGAGCATCTGGAAACTAAAATAAGGTAATAAATGTGTATTTTACAAATGTTGAAACCGAGCAACTACCCAATTATCATACAACCAACATAATTGCACAACTTATAATACTATATAGGTACTTAGGTGGTTGATTGATCATTATTGCACTAACTACTTTATTTATTATAGCAGGACCTCACCTCATTTTAATCTTCTTTCACTTGGCATCATATTCAAAAGTCAATTTATGCGAGTCAAACTAATTAACATTTTGATCCAAGTTAGTATGTTCGCTTTATGATGGAAAAATTATTTTAACAATCAAGAATTATGAATAAAATATTAAAAAATATATGTTAGATTTTATTTTATAGTATTGGATACAATGATTTGTAATATTATAAATTGTAAATAAGTTAAATATATTAAATTATCATGATGAATTACAGTTATTAATTTATTTTATTTAATAAATTAATTTATAGTTTAATAAAATTAACATCTACTTTTTATTGTATTTATAATAGAATTGATATAGATTATACGATCTCCAAATTAAGTTACAGTGTATAATGTTACACAATGAAAAGTAATATATATGTACCTCGGCCCTACTTTCTGTTTTTATTTTTATTTTTTGCAATTAGTTTAAAAAAAAAGCTTTCATGTTTGATTCTGTAAAACAAAAGAAACAATTGAATGGCGTTAGAGCTCGAAGAAGACAGGACAGGATTTCCAACTCTTTACAATTTGCATCATAAAAAGCACAATAAAACAATAATATTTGAACTTCTCATTCTTGAAAGAAACATTTGGTAAACAACTTTTCAAATGAAAAGAATAATACAATAATCTATTTTTAAAACTTTTATGTAATAAAAAGAGATATATCACCTAAAATGGTCCAAAGATTATGTGGTCGTTCTCACTTTAGCCAGATTTTGCTATTGTCTTCAACACAAAGCAGAATCGTCTCCTTTATTTGTTGCTTACAACTGTAAAATTGCTTTGGCAGACAGGATTTGGGACATGTCTCTGTTTTGACATTTAAAATCCAAGTCTTTAAAAGATAGCACAAGTCAATCTAAGCATTTCAACTTTATGGTTAGTGGTTACCTAATCCCGTTTACTCGTAACAGATAAACTTGAGAATGGCACTGCTATACGGGCCTTGTAATTGTGTGGAAAGTCGAAAGGATTTGGGAAGATCATTGTTTTAGTTGTTTTTTTTTTGTCATAATGTCCCATCTAGTTTCATCTCTTACGCTGCATTTGGTTACGGTCTCTAATATGCAGAGACGGAATGAGACGAAAATTTGGAGATGAAACATAACAAAAATTGGAGACAGTGAGGTGTTTAGTTGTGATGGACAAAACAGAAAAAACTGTTTCCGTCTCGAGGATAAAAATGTGTTTGGTTGCAGTGGATAAAACATAAAAACAGTATCAATGACAAAAATGTCCATGCAGTATAATATGATTGGAAAGATATAATTCATTGATTATTTTAAAACGAATGATTTGTATTAGTACAAAAATTAACAAATAATAATAATAATAATAATAATAATAACAATAACAATAAAAAATTAATTTCGTATAATAATAATAATAATAAATAAATAAATAAATAATAAACAATAGAAAGAAAAAGAGGAAGAAAATTAATAATAATAAAAAATTTAATAATCACAATAATAATAAGAAAATTAATTATGAATAATAATGATTATAAAAATAAAAATAATAATTAATTTATAATAATAATAATAATAATAATAATAATAGTAATAATAATAATAAGTACAAAATTTATA
>JANVCQ010000230.1:8533855-8545706 GCA_025531925.1 Erythroxylum plowmanianum
TCCATTTTCTCAAATGTCAATTATTGAGATAGACTTGAAAAAATATCACCGTCTATGTAGCTATATATGGTGACATAACTTGTAATATGATTCTTTTTCTTTTTAGGGATTTTCTCTGCTAAAATATTAATTTATTTGTTCCTGTAACATCCATTTTCTCAAATGTCAATTATTGAGATAGACTTGAAAAAATATCACCGTCTATGTAGCTATATATGGTGACATATAACTTGTACCGCATGTGGTTCAATTTTTATTGTTTAGGGATCTTCATTACTCTTCTTGTTTTGCAATATTAATATTTTCTTATATAATAATTTCGAATGTGATGGATTTATAATTAATATTTCAATTAAAATTTAAAGTTTTAAATTGTATTTCCAAAGGAAAGAACTCTTAAAACAGACCCCTCATGGGTCTTGAAGAACATGGCTCCCGAAAACTCGTAACACGATAAGGTTTCTATGTACTTGTCAATGGAGCTTGGGGAACTATGTTGTGGAGGAGCTACAAAGAGCTAGCTAGCTAGCAAGGTCGCAATCAATAATTAAAAGACCTCCAGTTTTCCGCATATCGCAATCAATAATTAATAGACCTCCAGTTTTCCTAATACTACAAGTCATGCGAGAGAAGGTCACTGATAGGCCGTATTCTTTTGGCTGCTAGAAATATATGTGGATAATCACAACATTAATTTCATATGTCTAACCACAATTGAATTGCCTAATGTATATTTAATAACCATAATGAGATTGTTAATTTACTAATTGTATTTGAGGTACATGATAGTACCCTAATAATTTGTTGATCCATTAAACTATAGTTCACATCATCCATTAAAATGACACAATTAGCCTATTCTACCCCTTATGGTAGAATATGTCATAAGATATGACATAAGGTGAGGTTGTTGCACACATATAATGTGTGTGGATGTGTAAAAGATAAGGTTGAGTCTTCTATCATCACACTCTCTTGCATAAGGTTTTGGTTTTTCTTTGATAGGATTTGGTTGAAGAATGGAGAGGGTTTAAGACCACATGCCAAGTGTTAGAGGTATGATTTCATTTTCTTGTTATGCTCTAAATAGAATGTGATCTTGGTTGTTGAATGTAGTTAATTACTGCATTTATTATAGCAATTAGTATCAGAGACAAGTCAATTGATTTTCGGGCTCAATTTTTTCGGTTGTTCAAAACGTTTTCATCTAAATAACTTCGAAATGATGAGTTATTGGTTCAGAAAAGATTGTTGGTTGTTGTTGTAGCGCTTCATCTCTGTTTTAGACAAAAAACCACGGTTTTTTGGATGAGTTTATTGAAAAACTTTGAGTTTTCTTCCAAGGCCGAAATGAGTTTGATGTTTTCAGATTTTGGAGCACTTTTGGCTGAAATGGATATGAAAAATTCATAGAGCGTGAAAAATGGAAGAAAAAGCCTAAAAATCGTCGAAAATGGAGGTTAGGAGAGGAAGTTCCAAGCGGGTCGGATCTGAGGGTCCACGGGTCGATCCGTTGACCTGGTGGCGCGTGCAGACTCATTTCTGGTCCCTTTTTTTTCCTGTTTTTTTGCTCCAAATTTTATTTCTAATTTTTCCCATATGTTTTATGCATAAGATTGCATAAGATTAATTAGTAATTTTATTTGATAATTCTAATTGTTTTAATCTTTTTATGGCATAAACATGTTTTTTTAAACAATAGTTAATGCTTATTTTTACCTTTCGTAGAATTGAACATGTGAAACTATTTATGATGAGAAATTTTTAAATATTAACGTATATTTAAAATTTGTATTTTTCCTCTAAAATAACATTAAAATCTATATGGGTAATTAATTATCCTGTCGATAATTATTGCTTAGTAGGATGCTTAATATGGTGAAGAAATTTTATTAAAATATAATGAACCGCACAATTTTTCTATCCTTTCGATAGTATATTGATGATTTAATTGTGATATTTTAATAAATTGTTCTTACTTGTGAATGAGTTCTATATTTATTTAAGGAACTCTAGCATGAATGATATAGTTAATTTTGAGAAAAAGAGCACGGATTGCATGATTATGTTTTAACATGCATATCATAGTTATTGCTCTTGGTTTTCATTCAACTTTGAGCAATCCAAGAGTCTTTGATATTCTGACGTTGAATGGAACAAATCACAAACAGTGGATTGAATCTCTCATGATGAATTTGACCATCATGCGAATGGACTTGGCCTTGAGAATTGATCCACCACAAAAGCCTACTGATGATGCTACTGAGAAGGAAAGGAAATCTTATGAGGAGTGGGAGTACTCTAATCGATGCTGTTTGATGATTGTGAGATATCACATGGATGAATCCATTCGTGATAGTATTCCTGAGGTCGACAATGCAAAAGATTTTCTTACTGCTATTAAGAAGAAGTACATGAAGTTCTCAAAGAATGAGAAGAATGAACACTTAAACACGCTTCATCACGCCATTTATGATGGTGCAAGTGATATTAGGGCCCACATCGACAAGCTCATGGGTTGCTACCATAAGCTTAAGGCTATGGATATGGACCTTGGTGAGGACTACATGGTATAGTTTGTGATGGGGACTCTTCCATCTAAATTTGATTCAATTAGATCGAGTTATAATGCTCAGAAAGAGCAATGGATTGTTGAGGAGATGACTGCTATTCTTGCCAAGGAAGAGGATGATATGAAAAAGGGAAGGGCAAGAAGCATCTCTATGATGACGAACCATAGCAATTATCAAAAGAGAAAGTTCACTCCTAATAGCTCAGGTGATCAGAAGCTTATCAAGAAGAAAGTTGAAGGTGTTAAAGGAAGTGGACAGGCGAATACATCTTCTATTAGTCAGAAGAACAAGTTTTTAAAAGGGAAGTGCAACTTTTGTAAGAGTTTTGGGCACAAGAAAGTTGATTGTCGAAAACTCAAAACTCATTTAGAGAAGAAAGGTAACTGTCTTGTGATGGTTTGTTTAGAGTCAAATGTTATTGACGTACTTTTAAATACTTGGTGGTTAGATTTTGGAGCAACAATTCATGTTACAAATTCCTTACAGAAATTGACAAATTGAAGAAAGTCGACTAGATCTGAGCAACATGTATACATGGGAGATGATACCAAAGTCAAAGTTGAATTTTTTGGGATAGTTGAACTATAGTTAAATACATGGCATCTTTTGATGTTATATGATGCTGCTTATTTACCCTCTATTAGGAGGAATTTGATTTCTGTATCTATTTTGGGTAGACTAGGTTATAGTCTTCTTTTTGGAACTGGAAAATTGACTTTATATCGTGACTCTCTTTTGGTGGGAAATGGAATTTTATGTGAAAGTTTATACAAACTTGAGTTGAATGATTTTGTTACTGTTGCTTCTTCCTCTTCTCTTAATACTATTGTTGGTTCCAAATGTATGAGGTTAGGTTTGAGATATTCTATGTTATGGCACAAACGTTTAAGCCATATTTCGAGAGACAGATTGGAGAGGTTAGTAAACGATGGTGTACTATAGGATCTTGATTTTTCAGATTTTACTGCCTGTGTTGACTGTATTAAAGGGAAGTTGACTGCCAAGGTTAGAAAAAGCAAAGCAGACAGGAGTTCAGAATTGTCATAGTTGATTCATTCTGATATATATGGACCATTTATTCCACCTGCTATGGGTGGTTATAAATACTTCATCACTTTTATTAATGATTTTTCCAGGTATGGTCATGTGAAGCTCATTCGTGAAAAATCTGAATTTTTGGAAGCATTTAAGTTTTTCAAAATGAATGTTGAGCTTTAAAAGGGGAAGAAAATCAAGGTAGTTAATTCTGACAGAGGTGGAGAGTATTGTGGGCGTTATGATGAGAGTGGAAGGAATCTAGGACCTTTTGCTAGATACTTGTAAGAAAGTAGTATTGAAGCAAAGTATACAATGCCAGGGACACCTCAGCAGAATGGAATCACTGAAAGAAGAAATCACACACTTCTTGATATGTTGCGATGTATGTTGATTCATTTTAGTTTGCCTGAATTTTTGTAGAGTGAGGCATTGAAGACAACAGCTTATATCTTGAATCAAGTACCTAGCAAATTAGTTCCAAAGACTCCATATGAGTTATGGTCAAGTAAGCAACCAAGCTTGCATCATTTTTGTGTTTGGGGATGCAAAGCAGAAGTGAGGCCCTATAATCTGCAATCTAAGAAGCTTGATCAGAAAACTATTAGTGGCTACTTTGTAGGCTACACCATCGGATCAAGGAGTTCTATATTTTATTGCCCATTTCACACAACCAAAATTATAGAATCAGATAGAGCTGTCTATTTTGAAGATGAATTTGATTCAAGTCAAAGGTCAAGAGAAATTTTATTCAAAGAAGAACGCATTATAGTCCCTGTACCTGTTACTTCAACTCCTACTGATGATCCTGTGATTGAACAAATTCCAGTAGAATCTCATGATGAACCTTAGAATCAAGCACAGGATGACGTCATTGATACTAGGCATGATGAAGTTGTTGTTAGGAGATCACAAAGAACAGGTAGACCTGCCATTCCTGATGATTATATTATCTATTTGAAGGAACATGAGTTTGATGTGGGAGATAATATTGAACCAATTAGTTTTCAAGAAGCCATGAACAGTCCTCAATCTACGTTATGGATGAATGCAATGGAGTTTGGGAGTTGGTTGAACTACGTAAAGGTTGTAAACCTATTGGGTGCAAATGAGTTTACAAAATCAAACATGACTCAAGTGGACAAGTAGAAAGGTATAAAGCCAGACTTGTAGCTAATGACTATAGCCAGAGAGAAGGGATTGATTTCAAAGAAACTTTCTCGCCAATTTCTACAAAAGATTCATTACGAATCATTATGGTTGTAGTTGCTCATTTTGACTTGGAACTTAATCAAATGGATGTGAGGATCGCCTTCTTGAACGGAAATTTGTATGAAGATGTCTATATGACCCAACCAGTTGGTTTCGAGATAACTGTTAAACAACACATGGTTTGCAAGCTCAGGAAGTCTATTTATGGGTTAAAACAAGCAATAAGGCAGTGGTATCTCAAGTTTGATATGATTATCACTGCAAATGGTTTTAAGAAGAATGTAGCTGATCAATGTATATATATGAAGTTCAGTGGGAGCAGTTTCATTTTTCTGGTACTGTATGTTGATGACATCCTACTTGCTTCTAATGACACTGATCTATTATTCGAGAAAAACAACTGTTGTTTAGTTATTTTGATATGAAGGATTTTGGTGAGGCCTCTTACGTACTTGTAATTTAGATTCTTCGAGATAGAGTTAATGGGATTCTTCGATTGTCTCAAAAGACTTACATTGATCGGATCTTGAAAATATTCAACATGCATTCTTATTCTCCTGGAAAGGCACCAATAGTGAAAGGTGACAAATTCTCAAAGGCCCAATGTCCATAAAATGATAAAGAGAGAGATGAAATGAAGGTCGTTCCTTATGTGTCACTTGTAGGCAGTCTGATGTATGCTCAAGTATGCACACGCCCTGATATTGCTTTTGTTGTAGGCGTGTTGAAAAGATACTTGAGTGACCCTGGTCTTAGACATTGGAAAGCGGCTAAGAAAGTCATGAGGTATCTTCAGGGTACCAAAGATTATATGTTGACTTATTGGTGAACTGATACTCTTGATATAGTTGGGTTTAGTGATGCTAATTATGCAGGATATGTAGATGATAAAAAGTCTACTTCAGGCTACATCTTTATCATGGATGGAGAAGCTGTATCGTGGAAAAGTGTCAAACAGACACTTACAGCATCCTCTACCATGGAGGTAGAGTATATGGCATGCTATGAGACAGCTTGTCAATCAATATGATTGCAAAATTTTATTTCAACATTGGGTATTGTAGACTCTATTTTGAGTCCGCTTAAATTTTATTGTGATAATTTCACAGCTGTAGCTTTCTCTAAGAACACTAGGAGTACTTCTCGCTCAAAGCATATTGATATAAAGTACTATTTTGTCAAAGAGAAAGTCACTGAATCCCTCATTACTGTTGAGTATATGCCTACAGCTAACATGTTAGCAGATCCACTCACAAAAGGCTTACCTATATGTGTGTTTGCAGAACATGTCTCCCGCATGGGATTATTAGGAGCCTAGCTGGATAAGATTAGTGGGAGTTAGCTACTTTGTATTGAACATGTTGGCACTTTGCTCGGATTGCTTATGACTTTTATATATGAGACATGCATAATGATGTTTGCAGTCATTTTTGTTAATGTTGACATATATATGTTGATGCATATATGTAGTTTGACGAAATGACAGGTATAAAAGGAGACAAATGCAAAGTCTCAATTATTGTACTGCACACATGTTGTTTTAATGATTATTGTGGTATTTGAACATCTCTAGGGCCAAATCATTTGTAGTATATATATCCTGTCGATATGATATTGCATATGATTTATTTAATTACTTTTGGATGATAGAGATTGATATGGTGGTTTGATTATATTGTCCAAGTGGGAGAATATTAGAAATATATGTGGACTAATATAATCACAACATTAATTCCATATGCTTACCCAAAATCGAATTGCCTAATGTATATTTAATAACCATAATGGGATGGTTAATTTACTAATTAGATTTGAGGCATATGGTAGTACCCTAATAACTATATGTTAGCTCATTAAACTATAGTTCACATCACCCATTAAAATGACACAATTAGCCTATTCTACTCCTTAGGGTAGAACATGTCATAAGATGTGACATAAGGTAAGGTTGTTGCACATATATAATGTGTGTGGGTGTGTAAAAGATAAGGTTGGGTCTTCTACCATCACACTCTCTTGCACAAAGTTTTGGTTTTTCTTTGATAGGTTTTGATTGAAGAATAGAAAGGGTTCAAGACCACATGCAAGTGTTGGAGGTATGATTTCATTGTCTTATTATGCTCTAAATAGAACGTGATCTTGGTTGTTGAATGTAGTTAATTATTGCATTTATTATAGCATTGGTTTCAAGCTCCGATCAAGTTCTTGTCATTTTTCACTCCACATAAGGTTCCTCTCCATTCAACTTCTATGGTTTGCTCCTCGATTATACATACCATTCAGGGTGTGGTCTTCTTAGGTGGCCAACCTTTCTCTCTTGTAATGAAAGAGTGAAATTGTACTAACCAAAATGGAATGTATGCGTTCAGGTGTAATAACGTCAAAAAAAAAGATTAGACCCTATCAACATGCATACATTAATTCCAGGTCAATCTATACAAACTCAGAAGCATATAGTTATCGCGTTTAGAGCTACAAACAAGACAAACATCACGCAATTCCAACCATCTGAACCGTTATTGGACACCTTGTATTCCTAGGATATTGGTTGTCTCTCTAGGTACTACAATTCCAGATTTCTGTGGCTCGTTAATCTGAAGTTCCTCTTCTTGGGGCAAGGAAACCCTCCATAAGAACTGTTACATTCCTCCGAAGCCACAGGCTACTAAATGACTCAACGAAAATAAGGGGCCAAGGTGCTCCCATCATTTGAGTATCTGACTCTGTAAGATCTGGACCACCAAATCACTTTCGAAATGACCACTCAAAAGAAAGAAAAAATCCCTTTTGAAATGGAGGGATTCAGTCCAGACAGTATAAGCTTAAATTAACAAAATTTAGAAAGAAAAAAATGAAAGAAGTGGTGCTAATTAACTAATTAATAAAGTGATGCTACATTATTTTACAATGCACAGTGTATAGAAATAATTACGCACAAAAAAGGTCAAGTAGTACTGTTTTTCTTCTTTTCATTTTTTTTAATTTTATTGTTCATCTACAACTGATTCACATTAACATCAATGTGTAAAGTAACTTCATATTTCCGCAAACTGGAGTATATACATTGTGTTCCCTCAGTTTGGACAATGTTACCCTCCGAACCAAAGGTTTAGCAAAACAATTGTCTAATTAATTTTGCGATGAAACAAACACCACTTAAAAATTCTCTAATGTACTGTCTCCCTATCTAGGAGACAGTCAATTTCAATGTATTTAGATTCTTCATAAAAGACAGGGTTATAAACCAGATAAAGTGCTAATCTGTTATCACAGAATAAACATAGGAGTGGAGGTGCAAGTAACATTCAAGAAGATAAAGAATTCACTGAATTTCACAAGTAATTGAAGTTTGGACCCTGTAATTTGCTTCTAAGGAATACCGAGAGACTGCATGTTTGATTTCTAGGATATTAGCGAATTTAGAAAACGAAAAAATAGTATCCATTTAGTTGATTGTCAATTGAAGAAACAAGAAGCGTAATCAAGTTCTTCGAATCATTTAAGACATAGTTTGAGTAAGAGCAAGAAGCAACCCTTGTTCTGGACTTCCTTTTGGATACCTCAGTATTCTATTTGCAACCTTGAAATGCTGATTAGTAGGACAATCTAAGAACTGGGGGAGTTGCTGCAGAGAATGGCAAATACCAGGGTTTGTTATCATCAAATACAGAAACTTTCTTATAAGTTTCATATATACTCAAACATCAGTGCTTACCTCATTGTCTTTAACTTGGTTGACACACACATTAGCGTGTCCCTTAGTTTACTTTTAATGAATTTAATTTCTTCAAATAATTCAAGGGCCTATATTCGTTGGCACAAGGTTATACTAGCCATTGTTTTGTCTGCTTTTACACCAAGAAAGTAATGTAAGAATTTTCAATCCTTCAAATAAGATTTAAATTAAGTGATATGTGCTTCATTATTACTAATAACAAAAATGTTAAGTGCATAAATTAACACTATTGTGAATTATGAAATATCAAATTTCATAAATGATGAGTGTCAAATTCAACCTAGACCAATCTTTGAGAGAATAAAAATTGTGATAAGTTAGAAAATCACTGCCTATTTACTTATTTGAGATCATATAAAGAACTGAGTAGTTTGCACAATTTGACATTTTTTTTCTTCTCTTACGCCTAAAGATGATGGCACAAAGACCTCTTTTTGTAATTCCTCATGTGGAAAAGGCATTTTTCACGTCTAATTGATGTAAATGTGAATTAAGAATTGTCAAGATAGGTAACATACCTTGACAATGCTCATCTTAGTCTATTACGAGTAATTATACTAAAATCATCCGCCAAATCACTTCTTTCCATTTTTTTTTTGGTGCTTTGATACCTTAACAAAATTTAAAAAGAGAAATTGAAAAAAAGTGACTTCCTTTAATTTTCCCTTTTTGTGCTAGAATACCATTAAGGCAACCCTTGGTGAGGGAAAAGATAAATAAGGATTGATTGTAGTTTAGATTCCAGTTATACTAGCTGAGATATAAGCCCTTCTTCTTTTTGTGGGTATTAACTCTCAAGGCAAGGCCTGCCTTTTGGGAATCTAAACTAACCAACTCTCCCTGTATAACTTAGACCTCAAACAAGATCTACAATTCAAAACTTCCCAATACACGGGATCCTCGTAAAAAGGAAAGTGTAAAACATACTTATTTTTTTTATGACTAAACTATATTATCTAAGAATCAAGCTTTCAGGAGAGAGAAAAATTAAAAGAAAGCCATAAGACGAAAACATACTTCATATTATTGATGGCATTAATAAGGCATGAGTAATGAGTTATTACAAAAGGAAAAGAAGCCTTGCTTTTATAGGATAAGAAGGGAGAACAAAAACAACTTTTAAATGACAACCCTACACAGTACAATAATGTAAACTACACTATAAAAGTGCATAGTGAAAGTGAAAATTATTGAGAAACGTTGGGTCTTAATATTATTCCTTAGTGATAAGGAGTCTCTTAAGAGGGTGGTACATATAAGAATCGGGGTCCACTTTCATCATCAGACACAGATATATCATCATTTAATTTTTCTATTTCTTTAATAACATGGGCTATTTTTGCATTAGTCAAACTGGAGGCCACGGTTTTTTAGTGTCTTGGAAATAGTCTGGAAGTATGGGCTTTTCTTTAGGCTTATAAGTAGTGGAGCTTTCTCCAATTTCATAAGTCTTCTTAGGTTTATATCCAAGTGGATATGGTAGCTCTCCTGCCATGATGCTAAAACCCATATGAGCAAACTAGTCAATAGAAGAACAATACCCAATAGTTGGTTAAACAGGCTTTGGTAGGCAAAATCTCCAAGGCATTATCTTAGGGATATGTAAGTAACGGGCTGACTAAATTTTGAATGATGATTAAGGTGTTCTAAAAAGTGATAAAGATCACACATGAAGCCTTTATGATTTTTATGCCAGCCAATAGAGGTCCTCCAAATTTGAAAATGATTAATGATGTAAACATAACCATTTTCAGTTATGTTATAAGGATGATGGATGATAAAGTTAGAATGAGCTTTCTGTTCAGTCAAGAAAATACTCCATAATTGGTATTTTTTTGAGTATCTGACCTAATTGTATATACTAATTGGTTGTTGGTTGGAACCATTCTAAGATTGTCCACAATAGAGAACTGAAATTGGCGAGAATAGTCAAATGCTATTAAACATGTAATAGAGATAAAGCAATAGGGTAAGTATAAAGGGCAGATAAAGCCTAGAGATGCCATATAGTAGGTTCAGTAAGAGTGTCATAGATATGGTGCATAGTCCAATATAGTGTTAAGATGTCAAAATGATGTAGATGAGCGGAATGCTCAAGATGATAAGAACAAGATGAAGGTAGTAAAAAAAACTTTTACATAGAAGAACAATAATTAGGGGGGTTTTGGGTAATTGGAGTAAAAGATTTCTCATTTCTGGCATAAGGCGGGAAATCCATAATTTGGAGAATGAAGAAAGGAATTGGATTTTTCAAGATAGGAGTGAGAATTTAGATTAGCGTTTTGGGTCTTAATAGAAAATCACAAGCACATTGTGACGACCTTTAATATAATGGACTATTATAACAAACCAATCTTTCCAATGAAATAATTGGTTGTTAAGTAATATTTTCTTGTTGGGCTCAAGAATCTTTCAAAAGGACTTGTTATCCACTTCCACCACAAAATGATATAATTTAAGGTGGAAATTAAACTTTTCAATGCCCTTTTTCACTACTAAGATCTCCTTATAGATTGTATGGTAGTGCTTTTCTGATTCCTTAAACTAGCCACTAGCATGACTAAAATAATGGCATTTCCCATAAACCTCTTCAATTAGGATGGCACCTCAATAGTGGTCACTAGCATCTATCTAAAGAATGTGTTGTCTTTTTTTCAAGGATCTTTAAAGGAGTGGATGTTGACTCACTTTTTTCAAGTATTGGACAACCTAGGTTTGATCCTTACACCTTAATGGTGGGTTCTTTCTTAGCAAATTAGATAAGGAATTGGTATAATCAGCCATGTATAGGATGAAATCTCTAATGTAAGTAATAATTCCAAGAAATTGTTAGATTTGCTTTGAGGTGAGATTGTTATCAGGAAAATGTAATAACTTACTGACTATAGATGGGTTGGTCTAATAAAATTTGTTTTGAAAATTCATCCCCAAAAATTCTATTGGGTTATTCTAATGTGACTTTTCTTAGCTGAGAGCATAATCTCATATTGCTTTGTGAGATCAAAAAAGATTCAAGTTAAATTTTAAAACTTTGTTGTTTCTTTGAGAAACAAGACTTGAGTATTGATCTTTGACAGTGGAAATTTATTATCTTGAATGAATGCATTCAGAGGTTTATAATGAATCACTAACCTCCTTTTACCTCTTCTTTATTCTACTTGTTTGTTTACATAAAAAGTGTTGGGTCTCCGATTCCGGAACCCAACTCTTACGAAAATATGAAGCCTGAGCGTATTATCCTATAGGGTTCTTTCCATAAACCCTTATTAGGCATCATCCCACAAGGGTGGCGTGC
>JANVCQ010000230.1:8546287-8560132 GCA_025531925.1 Erythroxylum plowmanianum
AATACCAAAGCAAAACTTGGACATATCCACATTTCTCATTCACTACTTTACCCTTGCCTATCATTTCTTGGTTCAAGCATTTTCATCATTTGTTCTTTACTCAGGACTAATCACCAAAATTCCTCGTTTACCAGTTCTAATCTTCTAATAAAAGTTAGGAGTCCAACAAAAAGCTTGACTCAGTTTGATATTATGGGCTCAATTATTCCTTGTTGAAGTAAGATAACACACTCCTCTTGTGCTAACTTCAAATCATTAGGATTCATTCTAGGATGCGTGACATTGGTAGGATTGATATCCTCTTCTTTCTAAAAGGTAAATGAATGAAGAACAGTTGGTTCTTTCAAAGAGGGGGTGGGGGGCCAGAACTTTGCATAGTTCTTAGGACAGTGCTCCAAAAACTAATCTCTTAGCATTACATACTGAGGAGGTACTTGAATAATTTTAAATATAGTAAATATATTAGTATAAGCACTAAAGTTGGCTCAACATTTAATACCATTACGGAGAATTTGTAACATAAATGCCTTGTAATATACATGCATACCAATCAGGGTATTTGGCCTATGGAGATGATTGCTAAGAACTTTTGTCCACAGGAAACAATTAGGAAAAAACCTTATCCCTATTTTTCTTCTTGTGGTAATCTTATTTTTTAAATGAATTTCCATATGCAAATATAAAATATTAGTCATAGGGTATCCATGCTTTTGGAGGTAAAATGTTAGGCTTCTTAATGCTTCTGCAAGATCCAGTACCCGTATATTTAATAACCTTAATTGACTTATCATATTTGTCTTAGAGTAACAACTGGATATGGACATAAGGATGAGGAATAGTGATAGGTTTGGAGTCTACCTTAAAATATGGTTGTTGTAGTATGTATAAATTATCATCCTTAATATCAGCATCATTATGGACTATATCTTTAGATCACTGCAAGAAAAATTTAGTTTTAGCGACATAAATTACAAAAGGAAAATACTGAGCAGGAGAAACAACTATATGTAAAATTTAGCAATGGATATTGTAAATCTGTCGCTAAATTTATCGATAGAATCATAGTTTCTATAGGTAATTTACTGACAGAATTGAAAATTTCATCGCTAAAATTACTGATGGAAATAAAATTTTATCACTAAATTTACTGAGGAAATTACAAATTTCGTAGTTAAAATTACCTACAGATATTGTAATTCCATTCTGTCATTAAATTTAGTAATAATATAGTGAATCTGTTGGTAACTTTACTTACAGAAGGTAGCCTTCTGTTGGTAATTTACCTATGGAAGATTGCTTTCCATCAGTAATTTACCTAAAGAATATATCATTTTGTCGGTAATTTACTTACGAAAGATAGCTGTCTGTCAGTAATTAACCTATAGTATTTTTAACTCCCATTTGTCACTTTCCACCCAAATTTTCTGTTGATAATCTATTGATTTTTTTCTACATTTAATTTCTCTTAATAATATAATATAAAAATTATGCTGATTGATAATATAATATAAAGATTATAATGTACAATAATAAGTATCTTGAAAATAACTATAAATTAAGTATTCACACAAAAACTTAAGAATAGCAAAACATCAAATACATTCACTTAAGTACCGAAATATTATAAATCTAAGCTCTGTAGTTGGTGAAGGCAGATGATCTGACTGCTGTGAACTCCCTTCAACTCATCCATTACATTATGGAGTTGGGCTATGTACTCCGTCGACTATTACAACTAAGTTACAAGCCTTTTTACTGTGCTCTTAAGCTGAACGACTCTTTTTTTTGATGCAGATCACCTACTAAATCCAACTATATTGGATGTGGAGGATTAGGAATAGCATGTGTTTGTAAATGAACCTAAGTAAAAAATCCTTCCATGGTAGTCCCTGCCACCAATTGCATCAAGATAGGTTTGTCTCTCATCAACAATTTCATAGTTCTGAGACTGTCGTTCAATGCTTTTTTGTATTTGATCCTATCATTATAATTATTTATGTTAATAAGTGATAATTTTTAAGAATTAATATTAAAGAATACATTTTACATACATTAAGTTGTCTGCATCAGGTCTGACGAAGGTCACACCATCACGTTTCTTAGTGTGGGAGAGAAAAAAGAGTTGACGTAGTGTAGGCATCCTAGCAATAGAATTTTCCTGCATCAGAATAAAGTGTTATAAGTGAACTATAATTTATAAAAATTTCGGCAGAGTTTCCTCTATTTTTATGATATTTATCCCATGTTAAATAAAAAAAAATCTCAACAACACACTCATTCATGATAACTGACATTTATAACATTATCATTCTCCATAGTACACATATATTTTAATTCTAAATTTCACACATCAATTTACATTGAATCAAATTTCATACATCAAAGTACAAAAATCAGAATATAAGTATAAAGTTTAGATACTTACAAATTTCTTTGCATGCTTCTAGTGGGTTATAGATCCTCCAGTGTGTACAGATAGACTCTCTCCGTTTGGTCCTCCATGTCTGTTTGCAAAATTATGCTCTAAAATGGAGATTGCCTCAAGTATTGCCCAATACTACTACTACCAACGACTTCAGAGTTCTTCAGATATATAAAGAGGTCATACATAATTCTTATGTATCGAACTAAAAAGTCTCTATAAGATGAACGGGCTCGCCTCTCCCATACATTATAAATGACAACATCAAATTTTGAATTTTAAAAAAATTTTCTGAAAAAAAATAAAAATATACTATAACTACTTATAAACTACAATATTTATCTAATTAATGTATAAAATTAGATAAATAAAAAAGATTAAAGAATTTATTTTTTGTACCTAAAAATTTTGATAATAAAAATCCTTTGTCTCCTGAGAGATATTCTTCCATATATAACCCTCCAGTTCTATCCTCTCCTTGAAATTGGATGAGAAATTTCTAGAGCACATTCCAGATGGAACCAACATAATATATAAGCTAATTTAGATCATTTTCAAATTAAAACCTATAACCTTAGTATAAACATATGGTGTTATTATGCATTACAAAATTTTTAGAATTTCACTCACAAATTGTTGACAATTGTGATACAAATTCTTTCATCAACTCCCTTAGCTCCAGGATGGAGGCTACCTCATTCAATTGCAACATTTACCCCTGATATCTCTTTCGGTATAGATTCAAATTCTGGTCTGGGAGTGGGGTTGTTGGATGGTGTAGTAAGGCTGGAGTAGTAGGGCTTCTAGATGGCACAGACTATAGGTGGGGAAGGTGATGCCTCATCTGGATGTGCACTAGCGGAACGTGTAGCACTTGATTCTATAGCATCTACACTTGATTTACTTGGACATGCATTGGCTCCACCAAATGGTGGTAACCTGACCCTTGGCTGCATCATTTCCTATTTTTTTCTTTTGTGGCATATTTTTAACATGAAATTCACATTTTATTGATTATTGCACTAATAGAACAATATAAATTAAATATAAAAATATATTATTGATGCAATAATAAATTTATTCATATAATATTCTATTACTTATATAAGTTAATCACCATCATTACTTAATTATAAATCAAAATCATCATCATCTTCTTTTTCTGAAGAATTAGAATCAAAGTTAGGCTCCTCTTCAGATTTCTTGGAGTAGATTCCTTATCCTCTCTAAATGAAATTTCAATATATTAATTTGGATCATTCAAAGGTTCATTCTCTTCATATGTTACACATGCATTTATTTCATGAACATCTTCTCGAAACGCTTCACTGAGCAGGAGAAACAACTGTATGTAAAATTTAGCAATGGATATTGTAAATCTGTTGGTAAATTTATTGACAGAATCACAGTTTCTATAGATAATTTACTGACAGAATTGAAATTTTCATCGCTAAAATTACCGACAGAAATAAAATTTTCCTGCTAAATTTACTGAGGAAATTACAAATTTCGTAGCTCAAATTACCTACAGATATTGTAATTCCATTCTGTCATTAAATTTAGTGATTGATATAGTGAATTTGTTGGTAACTTTACTTACAAAAGGCAACCTTCCATTGGTAATTACCTATGGAAGATTGCTTTCCATCCGTAATTTACCTAAAGAATATAGCATTCCGTCATTAATTTACCTACAAAAGATATCTTTCTGTCAGTAATTTACCCATAGTATTTTTAACTCACATTTCTCACTTTCCACCCAAATTTTTGTTGATAATTTATTGATTTTTTTCTACATTTAATTTCTCTTAATAATATAATCTTGATTAATAATATAATCTAAAAATTATGCTAATTAATAATATAATATAAAGATTATAATGTACAACAATAAGTATCTTGAAAATAACTATAAATTAAGTATTCATACAAAAACTTAAGAATAACAAAACATCAAATACATTCACTTAAGTACCAAAATATTATAAATCTAAGCTCCATAGTTGGTGAAGGCAGATGATCTGACTGCTGTAAACTCCCCTTCAACTCATTCATTTCATTACGAAGTTAGGCTATATACTTCGTCGACTGTTACAACTAAGTTGCCAGCCTCTTTACTATGCTCTCAAGTTGAATGACTCTCTTTTTGGATGTAGACCACTTACTAAATCTAGCTATATTGAATGTGGAGGATTACGAATAGCATGTGTTTGTAAATAAACCTAAGTCGAAAATCCTTCCATGGCAGTCCCTGCCACCAATTGCATCAAGATAGGTTTGACTCTCATCAACAATTCCATGGTTCTGAGACCGTCGTTCAATGCTTTTTTGGTATTTGATCCTATCATTATTATTGTTTATGTTAATAAGTGATAATTTTTAAGCATTAATATTAAAGAATAAATTTTACATACATTAAGTTGTATCCATCAGGTCTGACGAAGGTCACACCATCACGTTTCTTAGTGTGGGAGTGCAAAAAGAGCTAACGTAGTGTAAGCTTCCTAACTATAGACTTTTCCTGCATGAGAATAAAGTGTTATAAGTGAACTATAATTTATAAAAATTTCGGCAGAGTTTCCTCTATTTTTATGATATTTATCCTATATTAAAGAAAAAAATTTCTCAACAACACGCTCATTCATGATAACAGACATTTATAACATTATCATTCTCCATAGTACACAAATATTTTAATTCTAAATTTCACACATCAATTTACAATGAAATCAAATTTCATACATCAAAGTACAAAAATCAGAATATAAGTTTAAAGTTTAGATACTTACAAGTTTCTTTGCATACTTCTGATGGGATGTAGATCCTCCAGTGTATACAGATAGATTCTCTTCGTTCGGTCCTCCACGTCTGTTTGCAAAATTACGCTCTAAAATGGAGATTGCCTCAGGTATTGCCCAATATTGCTACCAACGACTTTAGAGTCCTTCAGATATATAAAGAAGTCGTACTTCATTCTTATGTATCGAACTAAAAAGTCTCTATAACATGAACGAGCTCGCCTCTCCCATACATTATAAATGACAACATCAAATTTTGAATCTTAAAAAAATTTTTTTGAAAGAAAAAATAAAAACATACTATAAATACTTATAAACTACAATATTTATCTAATTAGTGTATAAAATTAGATAAATAAAAAAGATTGAATTTATTTTTTGTACCTGAAACTTCTGATAATAAAAATCCTTTGTCTCCTGAGAGATATTTTTCCATATATAACCCTCCAGTTCTATCCTCCCCTTGAAATTGGATGAGAAATTTCTGGAGCACATTCCAGATGGAACCAACCTAATATATAAGCTAATTTAGATCATTTTCAAATTAAAACCTATAACCTTAGTATAAACATATAGTGTTATTATGCATTACAAAATTTTTAGAATTTCACTCATAGATTGTTTACAATTGTGATGCAAATTCTTCCATCAACTCCTTTAGCTCTAGGATGGAGGCTGCCTCCTTCATTTGCAATGTTTACCCCTGACAATCTCTTTCAGTATAGATTCAGATTCAGGTTTGGGAGTAGGATTGTTGGATGGTGTAGTAGGGCTGGTGGATGGTGCAGCAGTAGGGATGCTAGATGGTACAGACTATAGGTAGGGAAGGTGATGCCTCATCTGGATGTGCACTAGCGGAACGTGTAGCACTTGATTCTATAGCATCTACACTTGATTTACTTGGACATGCATTGGCTCCACCAAATGGTGGTAACCTGACCCTTGGCTGCATCATTTCCTATTTTTTTCTTTTGTGGCATATTTTTAACATGAAATTCACATTTTATTGATTATTGCACTAATAGAACAATATAAATTAAATATAAAAATATATTATTGATGCAATAATAAATTTATTCATATAATATTCTATTACTTATATAAGTTAATCGCTATCATTACTTAATTATAAATCAAAATCATCATCATCTTCTTTTTTTTGAAGAATTAGCATCAAAGTTAGGCTCTTCTTCATATTTCTTGGAGTAGATTCCTCATCCTCTCTAAATGAAATTTCAATATATTAATTTGGATCATTCAAAGGTTCATTCTCTTCATATGTTACACGTGCATTTATTTCATGAACATCTTCTCGAAACGCTTCACTTTCAATTCACCTATTTTCTCCTTTTCCATATAATTAAAAAACACCTTTAGGTTTTAATTTCCAAATGACCAACCAATCTGACTTATCTTGTCTTAAGCTGGAAAAAGGGGCATCATACACCTGGGTCACTTGCATTGCCAATATGAAAGGTTTAAATTGTCTAAATCTTATTCACTGGTTGATTTGAACTATATTGTATTAACTATGCACTTTGGTTCCAACATTTGTAGTTGGATCTAACCATTCACACTTAAATATCACACCGTGTTTTATTAGTAATATGGGGTTCTCAATTTCAAGTATCTCAATAATTTTACTATAGTAATCCATCAATTCTCCCTATATACAAACCCCATTATTTACCGTTGCCATACTATGACCATGATAATATGTATGAAATTTATATATATTAATAAAATACATTGGATATGATTTAATAACTTGTAAAGTCCCTTTGCAAGATCACATATGAACTTGTTCTCTATTATATTTTCTAAGGACTACATCAAAAAGAAATTTATTATACTAAATAGTATAATGTCATTTAAAAACTTTAATATGATAATTTAACCATTTCAATTATTACAAGTGAAAATTTATATATTTGTCGAACCATCCAGAAAAGTGTCCTTCAGCTTCTTTATTGATATCATCTTTTATTTTTTCGGGCATTAGATCATTTAACCATTTCTCGTATAATCTAAAAGCATTATTATGTATTTTAATGGTTAACACCATTAAGCTCGAAAAACTAAATAATCAATTTCAAAATTAGCTTAAACTTACTGCACAAAATGTTGAACCTCTTAACAATTCAATAAAATATAACCATGAGCAACCTCTATTTCTTCTTCTGTTAACATTCTTCCTATTGAGCGTTCATATGTTCGTCCAAGATATGTGAAAATGGATAAGTTACCATCAACATCACCCATATCTCCCCCATCGTTATTATGAGAAACTTTTTTTCTCTTGTATGCACATATGACTTAAAATAATGTAAATAAAATGTACTTACTTCCTCTATTAAATAAGCATTACATATCAAAACTTCAACTCCATCCTTGTTTTTGACATTTTTCTTGAAGTGATGCAAATACCTATATTACAAATAAAGTTATTACAATTCTATGATTAAAACATGCTATAGTTTTATTTATAATATTAACTATAATTACCTCTCAAATAGATACATCCATCGACATTGAACTAGAATAGTAAGTTTATCCTCGTGTGTTAAATGAACGAGTAGATGCTTCATATACTCAAAGAAGCTTGAAGGAAAAATCCCTTCTAATTTACTCAAGATAACTGGAATTTCCCTTTTTAGTTTTTCCATTTTGACCAATTTATTTTAGATGATATTAAGTTTTTGAAAAATCAACTTAATTCTATTATATCTTCCTAAACCTTATTTGATGGCAATTCCTGAAATGCAATTGTAATTAACCTTTGCATAATCACATGACGATAATGTCTTTTCATCCCACATAATTTGTACTTCCTTATGTCCATACCTCTTGCCAAGTTTGAAACATAACCATCGAGAAACTTTATACTTTTCAACCATTCACACAAAATTTCCTTTTATTTTTTTGTCTAAAATGTAATATGCTTTTAAATATTTACCTGTGCGAAAATCTTTATCTAAGTCATTCCTTCTACAATAAAGTTCAAATCAGCTCGTGATTTTGCATTGTCTTTTATCCTCCCTTCAATGTTTATTATGGTGTTGAACAAATTGTCAAAAATATTTTTTTTAATATGCATCACAACTAGATTATGACGTATCAAATTAGTTTTCCAATATAGAAAATCCCAAAAGATACTTCGTTTTCTTAAACTAAAGTTTTTACTAATGCTTTTACTAACTTCTTCAGCTTCAAGTTCTGTAACTTTCAATAACCCTAATTCATCAATGTCATGCAATATCTCTTTACTAGCTTTGTTAGTGGGAGGAGATGATTGTACCATTCTATTCTTAATGAAAATTTGTTTATTGTGTCTAAATGGATGATCTAGAGTAAGAAATTTCATGTGGTTATTAAAATAAGATGTTTTGGCCCCATTAGGAAGATAAAACGCATCAAAATCATTTCCATAGTAAGGATGATAGCCTGTTGCTAGCTACTAAATAATAAATTCCTAACTACCAAACTATGCAGTAAATGGCGAGCTAGGGTCGAACCACAAAGAGCTAGGATGCAAATGCTATTTCAAATGTTGCAAACAAAAGAAGGCAAAACACCTTGAAATGATGAAAACGAAACAGCTAAGATGCAATGAATGTAAACAAAGACAACCATAAAGTAAATTTAAAAAGACTAATAACAATGATAAAGAAGTGGGTTAGATATATCTTCGAGATTCTGGGATGTTCATTGATCCTTGAATCTAAATAAAAGGTACTTTTGTCATGGTGTTAGCCTATGGACTCGATTAAGCTCTTAAACCCTTAATTTCTTTAAAGTAGACAAAACTAATAAGCTTTAGAAATGCCCCGATCTCCACTATAACCTAGAATAGGCTCTATAAGTTCAATAGCGAAGACACATTAGGTGCTAAGAAACAACTATCTTAGGCCTCCAACTTATAAGCTCCAAGTTATGGGATCCTAGATTACTTGATTAAGTATCCTGACAAATTCAACTAACCTATTGCTACTTCTAGGAATCACTATGGAGTATTACATATCAAACGCTCAACTCTAGCCTTCGGATTAGAGAGTTACCTAAAGGGTGATCAAGCCTATAAGCAACTTCTAATTTATGACATTTATCCTACATCCTATACCATCCTAGACCTACAAGCACCAATTCAAGACAAGTTCAACTCCATTCTCACAATTTCCGTCCCTTCATCTTTATAATATCTCAAAATCTTTAAGAATCTAGTCACACATGTTCATATTAAACAAAATAGGCATTAAATAAACAAAACTCATACTTAATTAAATAAAACCAAGGCTGGAAGTTATATACGAAGTAATAAAAACCAAAATTCAACACTAACTTAATATAAATAAAAAATCTTTATACTACCAAATAAATAATCATAACCAAAATTACAAAATCTAAACTAATTGCATTAAAATAGAAATTCCAGCACAGATAACTTGCACAAAAATCCAAATTAATTGATTATGAACCTAAGAACATGCATAAATCCTAACTATTAAGCACAAATTAATCAAAAGCATCAAAATTAAGGAAAAACCCATATCATAAACCATTAATCATTGAAATATCCAATAAATTCAGACCTGAAAAAGCACATAAATAAGGTCAAACAACCAAGATTAAAGCTGGAAAATTGAAGGAATAAACATCCATTGATATAACATTAAGGTTCCTTATAAAATTCATAAAATTCAACTATAAAATCCATCAAACTTTTATTCTAAATATTCTAAAACATTTGAAAATATGATTAGCACTAAGAAAGCTTTAAACTAATGGAGTGAATATTAATAGATTCAGACATATGAAGATAAAACATTGAAGCTGAAAGAGAATAGCTAAGCTTATGGAAAAGTAACAATAACTTCTCTGCTTCTCCTTCTCTCTTCTTGGAGTTTTCCTAAAAGTGGTAGATTTAAGAGCTACTTCTAGGTCATTTCTCTTTCTTTATATATTATTTTCTATTTAGGGTAAACCCTAGGGTTTTACCGTGCCTAAAATATCTAAAAAGTCCCTCGAAAATTTGAATATGGACGCGACTTTGCATCTGTCTGCACGTAGGCCATGATCATGGCTAGTTTGTCTGCTCTCTGTCACAATTGTGGCTGACTCCCCATGATCGTGGTCCTGTGTTCAAGATTTTGTCATTATGGGCGTATGTTTTGGTTCGGACCTCCTCTGAAACTCACTTCGAATGCCCTAAAATACTAACAAACTCATCACGGCATCTTATATTGACAAACTTTGTCAAACTTCTTCCTTTTATCATATATTTGTGTTCAATCCTTTAATTTATATGTAAACACAAAATGAACACAAATTGAGTATTTAAACATAAAAAATAGGATTGAAAAGACATTGAAATGCATAAGAAAATATAAGATAATTCAATCTTATCAAAGGACAAGCTAATTTCCCTATTATGCTCCATCTAAACAACATAGCATATGTAAGGAAATCACTAATAGTCCACATCAAAGCTGCTTTGAATAAAAATATTATTTAAGAGACACATCATATGTCTCAACACTAAATTCCCAAAGATGATGCAATTCAGATGCCAGTGGTTGTAAAAATACATCAATTTTATGTTATAGATTCATAGGCCATAACATAATCACCGTTAAGAACATATATGTCTCATTTATACACATCTATGGAGGCAAATTATAAGGAGTAATTATGATTGGCCGTGATGAATATTATTAGGTGAATTGACAAAAATATTGGAATCCATCTATCGACAATCCCAACCTAACATTTCAACTTTTGGCTGCAAACTCAGAATGTGTGTTATTGAAATGTTTCCATACGAGTGCATCCAATGGATGACTCATTATTCCATCTTCTTATTCATTTTCATTATGCCATCTTATGTGAGTTGCAATAACATCAGAGGCATATAGTCTTTGAAGTTTTGGAGTTAGTAGGAAATAATACGTCTGCTTCTAAGGTACTAATTTCTCTTTTATAGTACGCCTTCTAGGTTTGAACTTAGATTGACCAAAAAATTTGAACTTTGGTAACTCCATATCATCTCCCCAAAAGAACATGCATCCCACATTGCAATGATCAATTTTTTCAATTGGCAATCCAAGACCCCTAATAAGTTTCTTCATATTGTAAAAATTATCAACCATTGTATGATCAGGTGGCAATGATTCATTTTACCAAGTAAGATATTTATCCAAACTTCGATAAAAAAATACCCTTTAGAGTTTATGTTCAATATTCTAGCAATTGAAGATAATTTAGTAATGGTCTCACAATTTGGCCATATAGTTGATTTTAATAAGTCAAAAATCTCTTTTGCATTTCGGTTTAGTTCCTCTTTAAGATTTTTTATATTTGCCTTAAAGGTATAACCGGCCGTGTCATAAATCATTTGGGTGTAAGGATTTTCAGTTCACCCATATTACTTGTTCTAACAATAGTCCCCTTTTAAACCCATCCAAATTTATTGACGAGTTTACTTCATTACCCTTTTAGGTGCTAGAACTTAATGGCTCTCCATATTGTGTCCACTCAAAACAATTTGAAACAAACCCTTTTCTTAAAAATGGAGATTTACTTCATCAATATGAAGAAATCAAAATGTTTGCACTTTTTACATGAACATTTGATCATTGGACCATTCATATATGTAGGTTGAGTTTGAACTCCCTCAACAAACTCAGGATGAATAAAACCATTAGTTGTTAATCATTTATACATCCAAGATCTATCAGCATTACTCATTTTTGCAAAACTGTTATATAAAAAAAGTGATTTCATAGTTTGATATAATAATCATTATGTTAGTATCTATATTAATCTTATAGAACATTTAATCTTTAGTTTACACATTAACAATAACATAAGAAGAAAGCATTGCATTATAACATATGCTTTGAGATGCTTGATCTTCATCAAGTCCCTAAAGTGATGGCTAGGTATAAATATTTTCATAATTAGATCCTTCATTTCCCCTAAATTTTTACAAGTCTCTGACCGTTTTCCCTTCAAATTGAAACCAACTAATCCCACCATACGATTTCACAATTAGAAAAATCAATCACAACCAATTCCACCTTTAACGCTTTAGAGTATTTATAAAAATAAAAAAAATTAACTCCACCTTTTTCTCCCAATCTAATTAGTTTAGGGGTAACCTTAACTTATTATCAGCAAGTAAGTTCTCACCATCATCTAATTAAAGATGCTAAAAGTGAAATGTTTTCCATTCTTTTAAGAGTTATAATGTTTTCATAATGAAACAAGTATGTTTAAGAATAAAATCCCATAACCTTTGCATTGCTATAATAATAAAACCAACAAATTTAGTAGAAAAAGCAAAGGGAATGTATGGTGATATTTTTGTAAGCATTATCTTAAAAAGACTCAGACACACTAATATCTAAAACATAAGCTACAATATCTATTTTGGTAAGGAAGCAGTCCTTATGTTAGGAAATAGAACATAGTTAAATGAGGAGATGGCTCTTACTTGGTTTATACCCCAAAAATGAACACCCGGTAAAGAGATAGACCCAACCAAATAATCCTTCAACTTTGGGATACTAAAATAATGACACCTAGTGCACCAATTGAAATTGAAAGAACAAAGATAGTTTAGATTTTGACACTTAGTGCACCAATAACAATAGGCTCATTTCACTGAATAGTTGTTGGACCCCAAACTTTTCTTAGAAGTTAGAACTATTATATGTGAAATGTTGGAAGTTAAAAGCTGGAAAATGTAGTTGAAACATGTTCACTGAGTATGCTTCAGTGTTTTAGCCATAACTTTTTCTCTAGTTATCCAAATGAGATGATTGTTTTTTAATTTGGAGTAAACTAGAGAAACAGGACTACAAATTATCTGATAGAATCAAGTTCTAATTCAGTCCTTAAGAATTTCAATTTTTGGATGGAATTTGAGCGCAAAATATTGTTTTAACTTCAGAATAGTTCAGAAATGTTTGGGATATAACTTTTAGATTTCTGAAATCAAATTGAATGATTTTGGTATCATTAGAAAATTAAGACAATGAAGAACATTTTTCTAGAAGGAATTGTTATCAAATTCCTTCAATTACCTAATCAAAAAAGGTCTGGATTTTTGGAAGGAGTTAGGCATGATTTAAATAATTTTGAGGTCATGCTAGATTAATTATTTTATTTGGAGTTAATTATTATGTTACTGTTGGTAGGATTTTAAAATATGGTTTAGTTGAATTAAGTGGTAAGAATATATATGTATGAGGGCATTTTGGGAAGGTCACTTCATCATTAAAGTCTTAAGGCTTTGAAGGAAGGGCAAAATGGACAATTAAGACTCATTACGGGCATAAAAGGGAGAAGAAAAGAGTGGGCTTGCATATGAAGAAGCCAAGAACGTGAATTAGAAAGAGAGAGAAGAAAGAAGCACGAAAAAGAGAGAAAGAGAAGAAAAGAAAGAAGAAAAGTTAGGTTTTGATTTTTCTTAGTCCTAAGGAGTGATTTTGAAGTTATGTAAGAAGAGAAAAAGGTAGAAGAAGATGAGAGCTTTCATTAGAGCCAACAAACTCTTCATTTGGTGAAGATTCAAGGTAAGTTTGATCTTAATATTTTGGATTTTTGAGAGGGTTTTGGTTCATA
>JANVCQ010000230.1:8610641-8627660 GCA_025531925.1 Erythroxylum plowmanianum
GAATACACAATTCAACCCCCCCTTCTTGTGCATTCATATATCGTATAATAAACCGCATATTAACGTGTGATTCACTTCATCATTTGTCGCATTAACTTCACCAGTAAAAGAGTTGCATCCGATTCCTGTTTCTTTGAGTAAGTTCTTGAAATTCTTCAATCTGACCCTTAGTCCATTATACTTATTCTTCAATTGGATATTAGTATACTTCTTATTGAACTTTGTTTGAAGCCCTGCTTTAATATTCTTCCAACCAGATTTCGAAAAGGTAACAGTTGTTCGATTTCCCTTCTTCACTTCTTCAACCATCAAGGAGATTAAATACATCTCTATAGTATTATTCCATACCCCATCTTTTTCATTTACTTCCATACAATTATTGTCATCATTCATATTGTTCAAGCCTTCTATAACTAATTGTAATAACATATAAGTGGCATCAATCACAATAATATTTACAAAGTATTAAATGCTAAATATAGTTTAAAATAAACATGTGACAATGCATTGTGTTCCACACTTAAAAAAAACACCGATTCTCTAAATGAACAAGAGGTATTACATGAAGACATTAAAGTCAAGTGACAGCTATAATAATTGGAATACACATAAAGACAAGAGAATAAAGCATCTGTTGCATGAAAGGCACGTAAATGCATTTAATGTTTCAACAGTATCTTATGTAGAAATACATTTAATGCATGAAAGGCACGTATCTTATGAAAGGCAAGTAAATAGATGTCACCCATCATTTTTTAAAAGATAAATCTAATGCTTTTCATTCAATAAACCGAAAAGACAATGAAACACTCCCTATATTACAATCACTTGATCCACAAGATTACATTCATTAAGATAAAAATTCAGATGACAGGTTTCATAAAAATCAACAAGTTTAACACCATAATGATGACACGGAGGCATATATTAGTCACTACCACCACTAAAGGGGTAACCCAAATCCACCACCAGGGGCAGAGTGAACCTTAGTCGAAGGTCGATCCGTGATAAAGTTTCTAGTATTCTGTCCTTCTACACAGAGATAATTGTTTGAAGAAGTATTGTTGATGCCAGCAGGGATTTGTTTAGCAATATCAACTGGCTGAGGAGAAATGGCAGATTTAGAAGGTGGTGCATTGTTTACAGTTTGGTTCTCGCTTGGAGCAACAGGGGCTTTGTTTGCAACAAGAGCTGGAGCTTTACCACTTCCAAACAAATAACCCAATGAACTCTAACCACCATCACTGTTGACTCCACTACCCATTTTGTATCTTCTCGTTAAACTTTGAAGAATCTAAGCGAAGGAGAGAGTGAACGATGAGACTATTGCGTGTAAGCATGAAAGGCACGTATCTATTGCATGAAAGGCACGTAAGTAGATGCATTTTAATACCATATAGAGAACGCCTGTCACCCACCATTTTTTTCATTTAATGCTCGTTCTTATCTCGAAAGCCACATCTTCCAGATGCAAAAATGTGTATATGAAAACATGATTTGCATGTTATTCCAACATTTTTCCTAGACGAAACTCTTGACTTATATCATATTGCTGCTCAACAGAAGCCATGTTGCAGCTAGTACTTAAAACACATTTCTCTCTTCTTGTTGCTCTCAGTTATGTTAACCAGCCAGAATCCATCTGACTCTTCTCCTACAAGTAGAACCCCACAACAACAGCATAATGAAACAATCTATGTTGAGTATTACTATGTTCCAGCTCCAAAAACTGAAAAGAAAGAGCTTCTCTCACCTGAGTATCCTTCTCCATCAACTATTCACGCACTGGCACCTGAACCAGCTGTAAAAAGCCAACATGCACTGGTTGATAACACAATGGCTGCACCAGTATCAATGCCTCCAGTACTGTTGCTTTCGTCTTCAAATAATGAGTTAGTAGAAAGGACATTGTTAGCTTTACCTTAAGGCCATGTATGACATGTTCCCAACACTGATTCATTTCCAACCCCACAGTGCTAAGATCTAAAAATATTATACAGAAGTTTTTGGATCAACCTGCTAATGCCATGTCCTTTTTCTGATCAATCTTTCTTCAAAAAACCATCATCAACTACCCACCACTACAACCACCTTTGCATCTTAATCAAGACAACTTATCATTATAGCAGTGACAAGATCAGAGAAATAGTAGAAACAATTAAAGCAAATGACAAGAAATACGAAAGTATACTCAGATAGTAAATACGTGAAACAGAATAATAATACAGTATAATAAGAATCAGCAGAAATAAACACAAACCTAGATCAACTATCAACAAGACTCTGAAGATGCTGAAGTCGGGGTAGAGAGAAAACTAGTTTTGGTTAAAAAAAACAAGTGTTTGTGTGTTAGGAAAACGTTATTTT
Source organism: Erythroxylum plowmanianum (assembly GCA_025531925.1). Lineage (NCBI taxonomy): Eukaryota > Viridiplantae > Streptophyta > Magnoliopsida > Malpighiales > Erythroxylaceae > Erythroxylum > Erythroxylum plowmanianum. The sequence goes on from JANVCQ010000230.1 coordinate 8,613,009, forward strand.
CTGCTGTCAAATATTACGAAAATCTAATTTTTTCATTTTCATAAAATCGTTGTTTTTTTATTTTTGAAAATAACATAATAAAATAGTAAATAACCAAAGGTGTTTTAAGACAGTTTCATTTTTTATACAAATCACAGCAAGAAACTAGAAAAGAAAAAAAAAACGAAAACAATCGGGGCGTAAAATTAAAAGCTAAAAATTGGAAAAGACAATGCGTTTTCAAGCGGCCCATGCCTAGCAAGGAAGAGATACTAAACTGTCACTCTTTCTTTGCGTGACAGGTTCCAGGAGTAGGATCCATCTTCGTTTCTTCTTCTGCTACCATGACCCGCCCCGTTTACATCCTCTCTCTACTCTCTCTCGCTCTCCTCTTCCTTCTCTCTCGCTCCCACGTCCACGCCGATTCCCACTTTGAAGGCTTTGAAGTTGAAGCCGAAGACGACGAGGCTCCCGATGACACTCTCGACCCCAACGCTTACAAACTCTCCCATCTCCCCTTAACTCGCTCCGACTCCGATCACTCCTCTGAACCAGTTCCAAACCCGACCCCCATTCCGGATCCCCTACCAAAGCCCTCTCCTGAAGTCCCCACCTCGCCGACGTCCACGGCCTTCGACTACTGGGATGAAGATGAATTCGAAGGCGTACCTCCGCCGCCGGAGACACCCAACGAAGTCTCGAAACCTGCTGATCCGATTGACAACCGGACTTCGGATTCGGATCCGAAACCTCAAACCACGATACCGAAGAAGAAGCAATCTTACACAATCGAGATCGCGGGGGTTAGCTTCTTGATCATGTTCATCATTAACTTCTTTACAGGAAAGCGCGAGAATGAGAACATCGCCCTCTCTTGGGCGGCGAAGTTTGCGACCAAAGATTCGATCTTTGAGAAGAATTTCAGTCTCTTGGGCATTGGAGAAGGAGACGACGCGCCGTTGCTCTTAAAGGAAGGACAAAACGTGTTCAAATTCTACGCGAGTGGGCGTAGGTATTGTCAGGGGTTGTTAGCGACGATGGAGTTGAAGAGCAGGCACGATATGATTTCGAGGATCTATAATATGATTGTACCGTGTAGAGATGAAATTAGTTTTGAGGTGTATATGAATGAGGACTCGATGGATCATGTGGTGTTTGCTTTGGCCAAGAAGAAGATTGCTAAAGTTATGCACAAGGAGGTCAGGGATTTGCAGAGGTTTGCTGGTTTTGTGGGGCAACCAGTTGGTGGAAGGAAATGGGTTGTTGATGAATTGAGTGTTGTTTCCGAATCTAAGGAGGTTGCTGGGGATTTGATCACTGAGGCTGTGCTTGATCAGGTTTCTATTTGCTTTGACACTTGTTTTTTCTTCAGTTTTGATGTCAGTTTGAGTTTTATCATGTTTTTAATGTCTTTATGGTCAAATGCATGATATTAACACATTCCTGGTTGAGTGAAACTAGCTTCAACTATCAAGCTATTGTGCCATAGAAAGGTTCCCATTCAGTTTATACTTGTGACTTATGATAGTGAGAATATTTTACAGGCCTCAAGTTTTTGAACTATACGTACTATTTGATGTGGATGATGGTGCTTAGAGGGCAGTAGTTAGGAGGATGAAACTTTAAGTTTTTGTTCTTCTTTCTCTTTCCATTTCTCTTGGTGTAGGAGAGGAACTAATCTGTTTGAGCATTTTTTTTCTTTAGTGGGATATATTACTGTGTGCAAATCTTAGTGGTTTTAGTGCTCTTCCTGGATATGCATAGTTGCTGCTTCTTATACTACTCTCACAGAACATCAATGCTGTAAGCTTTTATGTGTTCTGCGAACTACTATTGAGGTTGTTTTATTTGAATGTGCTGATTAGATTTATTCTGGGAGGAGGACCTTGGAGATTCTGGTATTATTATAATGGAATGGAAGCCTCTTTCCTTCCTGTGCTAGAAATAATTCCTAGATACATTTGTCTTTTGGTCAAGCTTGTACCCATGTGGTAGGGAAACTGCAGATATGAAGCGCTTTAGATAAAGTATAAATTAAAAGGCTTTACACTACTGGTCCTAGACATTGGCTAACCAATTGTCAACTATCATTTTATCTTCATGAACTGTTAACCTTTCTTTTTGGATCTGGTTATGTAGGATTATTATTTTATTGGTTTCAGAGCTTTTACTTACCTCAGTATGGGAGAATTTGAGTATTTTGTTTTGTTGGTTTTAGGCTTTTTACTAAATACAAATAGAAATTGTTAAAGGACAATGGTTTTTCACGAACTGTATGGAAAGAATTTAAATTCATTTTTTGTGGGAAGTGGATAGAGATTTGCTACTGTGAGATTGTTTGGAAGGATTGAAGCCTCTGAATGAATTGCCTGTTAGCCATAGTTTTATAGGAACTGATATTGCGAAGAGCTTATGGGACTAAACCTTGTGGATTTGGATTATTTCACTAGCTTTTGGCTTGTATCACATAAGTGTTCTTTTTAATTTTAATGGCTAAGAGCATTGAGTAGATATTTTGATAATTGGTACTGTGCATTGCCAGATGGTGCCTACTCTACTAGGCTTATATATCTGTAACAACAAGTGTTAGCTGCGGCATGTCTTTTAAATGGATCTTGATCACCATTGGCTTGTGCACATCTTCTTAAGCAGCTTTATATGCAGGCTTCATTTCCTTTCTTCCCTGTGGGTTTTGATCTATTTTTCTGGAGGTTCTTTCTACACCTATAATCATAAACACCTATGATTATTGGTGTTTATTTCCTGGGTTTGCTTGATCTATATGCTCAGTATTTATGGGGTCACTTTAACTACATGACTGGTGATAAGACATAAATGGTGGATTAACTATCAAGTGATATGTTTATTAGATCTTTGACCAAGCGATATGAACATCTGCAGGTCTTTGGTGAGAAGGCTTTTGAGAAACATGGCAAGGGCTTCATTTCAATGCATTTTTCTGATCAACATGCTGGCAAACACAAAAAGATGCTATTGTTCAAATTTGCACTTCCTGATGCGGAGCACATGGCTGAGATGAGTCGCTTGGTAGCTTTGATTCCTTATTATATTGATCTGATTGGGCGCTACAAGCTGAGTTCACAGGTTTGTCAGATAATATAAGCTAATACGATGTTGACTGCTATATTTAATAATGTATTGGATTAAGATTTAATAAATATTGCTTCAACCAACTCCAGGCTCGATCTAAAACAGAGTCAGCCAGATCGAAGGCTGCACAGGAAGCATATAAAGAACTTCAGAATGCAAGGCAAGAAGCTATACAGCGAAAGAAAGCCGAGAAGAAAAAGATGATGGAGGAGGCCGAAGCAAAGCTTAGTGCTGATGCCATCCGCAAAAGAGAAGCAAAAGAACGTGCTCGTCAGATGAAGAAGGCAATGCCAAAAATAAAGATGACTCGAGCTTACTAGTTATTTTGTCTTTGGATTTACTGCTGTGACTTTTTAGCTCACCTCTATTCCTCAAATTTCTTGTTTTATGCTTTTGGACTCCCTGTTCACTGCTTTTAGCTGTGATTTGAATCTTAGCAGTTAGTGTATGAATCACCCATCTTTCTGGGATTGAATGTTTGAAAATTAAACAGTATAGAAAAAGAGAAGATTTTCTTAACATTCGACTTGAATCAACTTTTGGATGTTCCTCACTTGATGACATGTTGTAACAGTATTTCGTTCCACTAATAAAACTTTTGTATTTTATGTTTTTTTAATTTGAGAAATGAACAACTCTTTCAAAACTTATATTCTGTAACAAACTTGATGATCCTACGTATAGAGAAACATGGAGCGTTGGTACTTGGAGGAAAATTTTCCTCTACATTTTGCTACTTGAATTATAAGAAGCAACATGCGTGCTCTTTATCCAAAGCGATTCAATATGAGATTATAAGCATGGAGATGGCATACCGCAAGCCATTATCTACTTGTGCTTACATAAATTTTGTCTTCTGATAAACTTGGAGCTATTAAAAGAGCTTAATTTTGCAGTACGGATGTCTAAATGGGCCTTTATTTCTATTCATCCATTATCAGCAGTCCACGTCTTTATGAATTCTTCACATCTTCTACCAATTTTAATTGATTCCATATTTTAAATTTAAGTTCGCAAATTTGTCGTCATCTGTCCAACGTTATAAATATTATTCCGGTACAGATTCTGAATTTGGTTCTAGTACAATATTGTCTCAGTATCGATCAATATCGAGTACTATTTTAGATAATTTTTAAAATTTATAAAATAGTTCTTAAATTTTCTTTAAATTACAAAATTGTTCTTCAATATATTATACTGTATAATTTATAATTTATAATAATAGACATTTAAAATAACAACAGTTTATTTATTTTAATTAATATTATTTTTCACATATAAATAATAAATACAATTAATATGAAAAATTATTTAATCATCATATAAATATATAATTAAGAATAATACAAAATATTTAAAATATTACAATTTCATCATATAATAAATAATAATTACATCGAAATATCAAATAAAAGGAATAAGAAATATCCATGACCCTATAACAATTACAATTTGCAATGAAAGTTTGTGCAGAAGAACTAACTATAAATGAAATTTGAAACAAAAATATTTACAATTGTATTCCATATATAGATTTAACAAATACATCAAATATGAGTTAAATTAAAAAAAGAGGAGAAATAAAAACTTACAATTTCAATCAATCAGATATCAACTAAAATTGCACTGACCTCAATTCTCATTTGGAATAAAATTCTTATCATTAAGAGGAGTCTCATCATTACTATCATTCAAATTTATTACACCAAATATTAGTACTTTCTCATCCAAGATTATCTTCCAAGTTATTATTATTTATCAAACTTAAATTCAAATGTATTCTAATTTCTATCACACCTGTTATACTCACACATTGAGCTAAAATTCGAATTACAAACTTTTGTAATTTTAGAACACTACTTCTGAAGATGATTAATTTTCACCAAGTGACAAAAGTGAAAATATATATATACCTAGACTAAGATTGTCTCTTTGACAAATAGCAATTGACATCCCAAAATTACCTAAAACTTCCTTATAAATCTCCATTTGTGAGCTTAAGAGATCTTGCATCATCTTATAAGCAATAACCATTAGCATTCCCCTATTAACTTCAACTTTCTTTGTAGAACTTGGTCTGAAATAGATATTAAGATTCCAAATGCCCCAGTTGCAAACAACGAAGAGTAAAGTTGTCTTTCCCATCTCTCATTGATGCATATAAGAAAAGGTATGTATAAAGAAAGCTTATTTGTTATATTGGTCTTAATCGTTTCCTTCACCTTCTCCATGGCATCATAAAAATAACTTATTATTGCCTTTTTATCACTATTAGCTAGATAAAGTATCCTCATTAAAGGCTCAAAACTCAGATGAAAAATTGACATTAGGACTAAAATTCAAAATCTCCAAGTGTAATTATGGAAACCTTTAATCCAGCATTAGATCTAGCATACTAAGAAGTAACTCATTTATCACTAGTAAACATTTGTATCAACTTTTTTCTTCTCATCATAATAAAACACTAAAGTAATAAAAAATCTTTTACAAATCTTGTAATAACAGAACGACAAAAATTCCTACCATTGATGAAATTATTTCTTATCAAATTTAAGACTCATGCACGATTATAAATAAACTTGGTCACTTTTTTTGCTTTTGGTATAGTCTTAGCAATAATAAGAAATATCTAGCATCTACTATTTTTTCAACATTATGCAGTATAATGAGTCCAATAAAAAAGTTATACTTGCTTTACAATCTTCTTTCAATCGTTTTGTAAGCAGAATCATTGTTAGTAATACAATGAACAATATTTTCTAGCGTAACTTCATTCACAACTTCAACGAATATTTCAAATAGAGCATCAGCATTTCTAACAAGGCCAGATGCATTAATAGACTTCAAAAACATTGATTCATTTACAAAATAAACCAAAAAATTAATAATAGACTCATGTCTTCTATTGGTCTAACCATCACACGTAGCCAAAGTCATTCTTTTTTCATCCAATTAACTTTTAATTTCATAAACAGAGCTACTCAAAAGTTTACCTCTATAGTTATCAATTGTAGGAGCTTTGTATTCTGAACTGTAAGAGGCAATAACATCTACTATAGGCTGATACTAATAAGATTGGAAAGCATTGAATGTTATATCTAAATCATACCACCGTTTAGCCATTGCCACGTCCACATTATGAGTCACATCTTTTAATTGTAAGGCACTATGAATTGAGGGTTGAGGTTTAGGAATTGTTTGTGGATAAAAAATTAGACACCTGTCTTATTTTTTTTCCTCACATCAAGTGCAATTTTCACTTCTTATTGGATAGGAATACTACCACCTTAACATTCCCACTATCATCTTAAACACCAACAAACTAACTTTCACTACCACTTTCGTAATTCAATATCTGCCTTCTATCTTTATTGTGTTGATACTCTTCAAGTAATTCTTCATTTGCTATTTCACATCATGACTTACATTTTTGCAAAATATTACTTTTGACCACAACTAAATGCTTCTTTAATATAGTGATTCGTCCACTTTTCAAATGCTTGTTATAAACACAAGTAAATGGTATGGTTCTTCATTCTAGGAACTAATATAAGCCCAAGTTGAATCATTGTATCTTCCTAAAGTGGATGAATTATTAGGAGTACTTAAACTTCTTTTCATTTATCCATAAAAATATATGAAGAAATATGTCAAAATTAACTTAATAACTTCATATTAAAATAAATTAAATATAATACATCTTATACACAATTACTCAATACACATATACATTTTGTATGATTACATCTTATACATAATTACGCAATTACACAATACACATGTACATTTTGTATGATTACATCTTATACACAATTACACAATACACATATGCATCTTATATAATATAACTCATTTTGTAAGATTACATCATACAAAATTCAATCACATCCAATACAATTCACCAATAAGTCAAAAACTAACAATTCAAGTACTCAATATACACAATTACACAACACACATATAAATCTTATATAATATAACTTATTTTGCATGATTACATTATTCAATCATAAACTAAATATATACACTCACAACTATAACATATTTAACTTCAACCATAACTCATAATTATAAGTTTACTAACTAGTTTATGTAATCTCATTATTCAACTGTAAACTAATATATTTTGTTTACTTAGACAATTCAATTTGTAATGCTTATAATTATTTTGTTTTCTTAACTAATTTTAATCAAAATTGTTACTAAAATCATAATTTCCAAATTTAATTTAATAATCTTTCATTCAACAATTTTAATCAATATTCTTCATTTCTTACTCAAGTTAACTCCATAATGAAGAGTAAACATATACTACATAATTCAATTCATCCAATATAATTCACAAATAAGTCAAAAACTAACAATTTAAGTACTCAACATGTACAATTACATAACACACATATACATCTTATATAACTCATTTTGTATTGTAACATCATTCAACTATAAACTAAAGATATATACGCACAACTATAACCTATTCAATTTTAACTATAACTCACAACTATAGGTTTACAACTTATTTTTATGTAATCACATAATTTATGTAACGTCCCAACATATATCCTGAAAGTATTATAGCATGTCTGGGGTGTATTAAGAAGTGAACATAATGAATTAAGTACATCTAAGTATAGTAAGATACATAATGGTACTTAATGTAAAAGACATGGGTAAATAGATAATTTGCTTGCTTCGACATGGACATACATACTTAGACGTGAAATATATATGGAAAATTTTAATATGTTTTACTACTGTTAAATGATAATGTTAAGCATTGGGAAGTTATGTAATGTGTATATGTATAGCATTGAACCGAAATGCATGTCATGAATGTATGTATAGGAAATTGGTTGCCTTATGTGTGGATGGTTGTAGGTTTCATCTAGGGGGTCTTACATTTTGTGGTATCAGAGTCCGATTTAAGAGGTTTTGACCAATAAGAGTCTAGTAATGTGTGATATGGTTTGATTTTAGAGTTGGCCTAATGTAGATGTCCCTTTTTTCTTATAAATAGTAGAGATGGAAAGACCTCGTGAAGCTAATGATGAGTCAATTGATAGTGTGGTGGGGAGAGAAACCAAATAATTTTGAGTTATTGTGAGCCTTCAAAGAGTGTGTGATAGAATGTTATCAGTAGATCGACTAGCATGTGATATAAATGTGACTAGTCCATTTGGCCATAGTGTATATGTGAATAAAGTGTATAGAGATTGGCCTATTTTGGTCCATGGGAAGCAGTTTGCAACTGATCTGATAAAGTTACTTATCCATGAATTTGAATTGATTTTGGGCATGAATTGGTTGTCCAAACACCAAGCTATAGTTGATTGTGGGGTTGAAAACATTTGTGCACAAAGATTCTGATGGATTAGAAACAGTGGTACATGATATTGATAAGCATTTGCATTTGTATTGATAATTTGTATCATTAAGGGTTGAATATCAATGTTTAAGTTTTGAAGGTGAATTTATAGTATATGAAAAAAAATATTGAAGCATGTTTGCATTATTTATTTGATTAAGTATGTCATCATTATTTGTATTTGTGCGATGTTTATGAATGTATGTACTTGGTGGATGACTCTGTGAGTGGTCATCCAAACTAAGTGTTTCCTCATTAAGCTTTCAAGCTTAGTACGGGTGTTAATTTGTGTAAGTCAAGTCATAAAAGTGAGGTATAGGGAACATCTGTAGGATCCAAGGCTAATAGATAGAAGAAAAAGTTCTTTTGGAAGGCATTTTTAGTTAAATATTATTGTCCATGTAATGGTTAAAGGAAATTGTATGTTCTTTTGGATTATCATGTAAATGTAAAAATATTTTACTACTGTTAAATGATAATATTAAGCACTGGGGAGTTTTGCAATGTGTATATGTATAGCATTGAATTGAAATGCATGTCGTGAATGTATGTATAGAAAATTAGTTGCCTTATGTGTGGATAGTTATAGGTTCCGCATAGGAGGTGTTACAATTCAACTATAAATTAATATATTTTGTTTGCTTATACAATGCATTTTGTAATGATTATCAATATTTTATTTTCTTAACTAATTTTAATCAACATTATGACTGAAATGCTAATTCTTAACATTAATTCAACAATCTTTCATTCTCCAATTTAATCAACATTCAAAGTTTTTTAATCAAATTAACTCCACAGTCAACATACACAATACACTACACAATTCAATTTAATCCAACGCTATTCACCAAGAACCAACAATTTAACATACAAAATTATTAGACAACACAAAGTCACAAATACATAATTCAATATTCAAATTAACAATCAACTAATCAAGTGATCAATACAATTCCACAATTCCAAAATTCTATAATCAATTTCCATAATTCTATAATTCACAACCTCACAATTCTACAAAATTTTGTTGTAATTTCTTATAACCTTCACTAAGCTAAATCCTTGGATTGGTGCGGGTCAGCAAGTAGGTGGATAGGTTCGGGTTGGGTCTAGCTGTGTCAGTTAGATTTGAATATAGATTTGTAAAATTCAAAATCCTAATCTAATTTATCCAAGCAAGCTGTTGGACAGAGTTTGCAGCGACTAGAGGCCCGAAGGTGCGGGCCAGTGATGGCTAGCGACCAGGGGACCAAAGGTGGAGGCTTGCGCAGTTAGGCACTGGGTAGGCGAGACGATACATTGCAGGAGAGATGATCATAAGGTAATGGTGGTCGGTGACAACACCTTGCGTGAGGCAGAGACAATCGTAGGGCTGGGCTAGGACTGGGACAGAGTCTAGGACAGGGACATTGGGTGGCTAGGGCCGGAGACAAAGAGGAGAGAGAGAGAGAGAGTAAAATAAAAAATGTGTGTGTGAGAGAGAGTGACAGACGCAAAGTCTTGGTCCCTCAACTTTTTAAAATTTATGATATTAGCTAATATTTGACCAGTATTTTAATTATTGTCGATATAGACGAAATCGTCGGTACTAACAGCTGATACCAAACAATAGTATTTTGTACTATTTTTTAGCCAATGTCAGCTAGTATGATATAAAATCTATAACTTTGCATCTATCCCCAAGAAAAACTCGTAAAAAGAATAAAAGCATTTTAAGTTTTAATGTTTTCAAGTACAAAATATAGAGATGATGACGAAGAATAACTTTTTTTTTGGCTACAAAGGGAAACTAAAAAAATCTACACAAACAAATAGCCCCTAATTAGCATAGGCCTCTTCGGTATAAAACGTCATGCTGGTCCCGTTGAAGTTGCTCCTGTATGATCACCGGGAGTTTATGCAGAATATGCAAGCTTGGGTTGAACGCTACTGCTACAGAAACCATCCTGTTTGCACACTAATTTCCTTCTGGATACACATGCTGGAGATGGACTTTTCAGTTTCGTTGCAAAAGTCTTTGTGTACCTACCATCAACAAAAGATCATTAGTTAAAATCACCCTGAAAGAAGAGAGAATATTAATTACCTCAAAAGAATCCACTTCGGCAATAACACGTCGGTAATCCAGCGTCCACACGTGAGACAGCCCCGAGTGGACAAAGAATAACTTCATATGATGACAAATAAGATTTACATTCGATAATTTTGAATATCTTACTCCTAGCAATCCAACTTTGTCAAAATATTTGTAGCTTACGACATTGTTACTTAGGTCAAAAGTGATGGCTTTAACAAACTTAAATTACGGTGAACACACTCCATCATGACACCTCTATCATTAGAAAAAACATTTAATTTCATAAATTAATGTGATTCAAAGGAAAGCTATAACAATTATGAATCATTAGCCATCGAGAGCTAAATGAGTCGAGAAAATAGCACGTGCTTTATTGAAATACTATATAGTATATACAAAGAGTGAAACCAAACCGTAATACTTGTCGCAGGATCATTGGGCCGTTATTTCCTGACAGGCGTTCTCCTCAGGCTGATCTTTATCCGCGGCTGTCAAACTTGGAAAATTCGAAGATAAATAATTTATTTAAATTCGTATTTATCTACTCCAATCCAACATTCCAACCACTCCAAAAAATAAAGAAAGTCCTGTCTCTTTCAAAAGTAAAACATTTAACTTTATAAAGTTAGTAAATACGAAAGCCACTCAATCATTAGATCACTCAAAATAAACAAAGTATACAACCGAGTACAGAGAAAGAAAATACAGAAAACAGCTAAACAATGCGAACGCAGGCTGACAGTAGCCTTATCTTCCATCTAAGCTGGCTCATGCTCAAGCCCCACGAAGGTCTCTTCTAACAGAAGCACACAATTTAGGAAGTTGGCCACGACTGTTAGTTGGGTACAGTACCTCAACTAGGCATTCGCATGGCCAAACCTAATAACAATAACAATACACGAGTGGATAGACAAGTGCTTACAACTTGTTCTTATTATTACTGCTAGTAGGGCCACTGGAAATCAAATAATTCTCGTCTCTGTGATAATGATTTGGATCATATCCGATACATTGGGGAATTAGGAAACTCTAACCATTGCTTAAAAGTAAAACTTCGAGGTATTTTACCAAAGCATTCCATGTGCTTAAATTAAGGATTTTGCATAAAATGAAATTGTGGATAATTGGTTAGTAGGATAAAGCAAGTAGTATTCTACAGAGTATATATTTGTCACACAATTAATTAATTAATTAAAAACATTCTTTATCTTATTTATATCTATTTTATTTATTTATAAAATAAATTTTATGTGATAAATATACTTTATAAATAAAATTATAATAAGAATTGAAAATCATATTACATTTATGTATTATTTTTAAATTATTCTTAGTCATTATTTCATTAAAATTATTGATTAAAAAACCGAACTAGTTCAATTGATTCTACTATAAAAATCTTGAATTGATTTTATTTGATTTACTTTAACAATTCTTATTATTAAAAATCAATGATTTATTAATTAACTTACTGGTTTTCATAAACTAATCAGTCTTTATAAATCAAAAATAAATTAGTTGTTTTGATTTACTTTTCTCTTTTTTCAATTAATTTCAACTTTTCCATGGACAATGATACACTCCTTATTTAATATTTTTTAAATTCTTTAATTTTGTTCAATCTTTACTATATACTGATTTTATAACAATTTAAGACCGATTGAACCTTTAAACTTTAGACTTTTTATCTTACTAGTTAAATTTTTGGTTTGATTTTTAAAACATTGATTAAGATTAGACATTAATAAAATAAAAAGATGAGTACATGTTACGTTTCTTCCATATTAAGAAAGTAGTTAATCTCATAAACAATAGCATAGATATACTTAAATAAATAGACAGGTGTTTATTAGAGAATAAGTTTATTAAACTTACCTGACATGAGAATTTCATATGAAATATTACTTGTGCATCTATAGAAATACTCGTTATGATGATTGTATAAGAGATTATTTGACTTGAGATATTCAAAATATCTCACATAACTATTGCTATATCTTAATCTTATATAGGACTTATCCTAGTCAAGGGTAACTTAATTAGTATTTATTATTTATGGTATAAATTGTATAGAGTTAGTTGAGTGATCAATATTAGATTTCAATTAGTATCGTAAAGCAATTAGAGAAAATATTTTATTATTCTCACTTAGTACCTTAAAGTAATTAAAAAATTTTCATTATTCTTTATTAGTATTGACTCGAGAAATTCTTAACTAATGTCAAATGACACTTTCAAAATAATCTCCACATATCATTAAAAGAATCAATTACTATTGTTGAAAAATAATATGATTAGACTTAAATAGAATAGAGATTAATTTTATATTTTATGTTTAATAAGAAAATTGTATAATAAAATAATTGAATTATAGAAAGATCATGATATATTATTAGAAACTAATATTAATCTATAGACGTAACTTATTTAATTGAAGAATTAGAGATATATTCAAGAATTTAATTTATAGTCATTCAAATATAATTGAGAACTAAACAAATCACATATAAAGAATGAATAAAAAGAGAAAAGATACTTAAATTAAATTGAACTTGATTATAAAGTTTGAGAAATTTTATGGTAAAAAATATTTAATAATTTAACATCAATATTATACATTAGATCTTAATAAGACTTAATTTGTATTTAATTGTAACTAATTGTGATTTTAATTAATTTTGATTTAAATTATAATTAATTTAAATTATTTAAAAGTTTAAGTCTATTATATATAGACTTAGGCTTTGCATGAGCCAATAGTTATTAGGTTATCGCTTTTTATATCACTTATAGAGTTCTCTCAATTTGTTTGTGTAAATACTGTTAGAAGCCAGATATTTATACAGTTGTGGAAGTTTTCACATAACTTATGGATTTTAAAGAACATGAAATCAAACTTTATAATAAGATAAAATTTACAATTCGTACTTTATTACGTTTATGGTTTTAATAATTTTATAAAATTAGAGTGATATTAGTTTTTAGGAAACCTAAAAAATTATTTTCTTTCATTGTGCATATGGTGTAATCATATCTTGATTTCTTAATAATGATATCATAGCTTTCTTTAATTTTATAACTCAATTTTCTATTTTGTTATTGGTGATCATAATATAATGATTAAAATTAAAACGATATGCCTATGCAAATTCAATTTTATTAAGAATATGAAAAGTTAAATTTAAAAGAAAACAAAGATTGGTTTTGGAAACCTCGTATTTAACGCTTTCAAACTACAAACCAATTGCAAAGCGTTGCCACTAGTCAACCCACCATTGGATTAGTTACCATCGCTGTTCAATTACTACAAATTGTAGAGATTAGGTGTTGAACTCAATTTACTTAAACATTGTGAACAAAGACACTAGAAATATGGAAACGTAACCTTCGTGGAACATTGACGCCACCAATGGTAGGAAGTTTATTTAAGCTCCAAGAAGCCTAATAGATGGTGATGGGATGGGTAGGTTTTTAAAGGAAACAAAAATGTTACAGTGTCACTACACCACACACGTGTTTCTCTCTTATCATCCATGGTTAATATCCATCAATATGTCATGTGTTTATTGGTCAGAGTAGACGACAACTATGTGATTGCAAGAGCACGACTAGCTAGGGAAATTGCTAATAATGGTTATTAAAAAAATGGGTAACAATCGCTATCACGAGTGGTATTTTTTTTGAGTAAATCAGAACAATATTAATAACAAAGAAAAATATATACAAAACGTCCATTTATAAGTCTCACCGGAGACATAACTAGCTAATATAAGCAATTAGCCTCAAGTAAACTAAGATAGAAACACACAAAACAAAGATAATTGAAGCAAGGAAGTAACAAAATACTGTAAGTCAAAAGTAGATACATTAGGAGCTCTACCAAAACCGAAGCAACTATAATCCATGTGAAAGTCGAATTGATAATCACACGTCCAGAAGAAGCAAATCAAAAAGAGGCTGACGGGAAAGCTGCTCATGGACACCCTGAGCACCTGAAAGGCCAAGGGAAGGCTGCCAACATGTAGTGACTGTGAAGAACCTCTAGGGTGGCTTGACCAGGCTTGGTCGTACCAAAGAAACCCCGCATGCTACACCCTGAAAATATCTGATCAAA
>JANVCQ010000230.1:8644893-8656577 GCA_025531925.1 Erythroxylum plowmanianum
TGGTTTTACTATCAAGTCACATACTTGATGACATAAGCCTAATACTATTCATGGAACGTAAATCATATTACATAAACTATATACATGCATTTATAATAGAATACCTCATAATATATTATTAATAAGTCATAATGTTAATACAAAAGTCACATATGTCCATTGGCTTAGGGCACACTACTAACATATCTATCATCTTATTCTTAATAAAATTTTATTTATTGTGTCTGAATGGATAATCTGGAGAAAGAAATTTCTTATGGTTGTCAAACCAAGATTTTTGGCCCCTTTTGGAAGATAAAATGCATCAGAATTATTGTCACAATAAGGACAAACCAATTTTCCTGTTGTATTCCATCCAAACAACATGGATAACATCTGGAAATCACTAATAGTCTACCTCAAAGTTGTTCTCTACAAAAAATTTTGTTTTAGAGACACATCATATGTCTCCATACCATGTTCCTAGAGATTATGCAATTCAGGTACCAATGATTGTAAAAATACATCAATTTTATGCTTTAGATTTGTAGGCCCTGACACAATCACTGTCAAAAACATATATGTCTCATTCATACACATCTATAGAGGCAAATTATAAGGAGTAATTATGATTGATCATGATGAATATTATTGGCTGGATTGACCAAAAGGTTGAAATCCATCCGTCAACAATCTCAACCTAACATTTCGACTTTCAGTTATAATAGGTGTTATTGAAATATTTTCATGTGAGTGCATCCGATGGATGGTTTATTATTCCATCTTCCTATTCATGTTCATTATGTCATCTCATGTGAGATACAATAACATAAGAGATTTATAGTCTTTGAAATCTTGGAGTAAGTAGGAAATAATAAATTCTCTTTCAAGGTAGTAATTTATGTTTTATAGTACTCTTTCTAGGTTTGAACTTAGATTTCTCCCCAAAACAACATACATTTCAATTTGCAACAATCAATTTTTTTAAATTAAAAAATCAATTTTTTCATATTGTAAAAATTATCAACCATTATATGATCAGAAGATAATGATTCATTATATCAAGCAAGAATTTTATCAAAACTTTAATCAGAAATATGACAATGGTATGTGACCTTGTTTACACCTGTGAGTCTTGCTATGAGTTTTAGGCTTGTGAAATTTTTCATCCATAAGTCTTATAGAAGCTACATCACAAGTTCCAACTTATATACCATCCTTAGGATTTATTATGATATTAGGTTCTTAACCTACTGGCCGTTTAAGAAATAAAAGGTTATTCTATTTTCCAATCTCATGATTCCACAATGTGGGTTTGTATTTACAAGGTAAAATTTTATAATCAAATCCTTAAGATCCTTGCAGAGGAAGAACATTGTTTTAATCTTTAAAAATTTGTATTTTCATTTTTTAAAAGAATTTATTATCTTATACTTCAGTTAAAAAATAATGATAAAGTACACATAATATAAATATTACATTTTTATCAATAAAATACTTTTTATTTTTTTATATGCTGAATAAAATTCATTAAGAACATAAAATCGTAATGTATATAAATATAATTGTGTAATAGAATTAAAAGTAGAATACTGATGGAAGAACTTAGCGTGATACCATTTCGGAAAAGGTGAGGAACAGGGGCAAGTTGTATATGGCAAACGCAGTCGGGACGTACTTGGGTGCAGGAGCACGAGGGCACTAGCGCCCTTTTTGCATCACGTGAAAAAACACACGTTTCAGTTTACCAAATACATAACAAAAAGAAAGAGTTGCACATGTGCGTTACCACCGACAGAGGGACCCCACTTTTAATGACTGTAGCACGTGCTCTCTTACGTTCAGTTCCGGTTAGCGTAAGCGGAGGTTGCCGGCTTATTCCTCCGCCTTACAAAATCGTCTCCTATCTTATACTTCGCTTCGACTTTCGAGTCATGCAAGTTCTTGGTATTTGGATAGTATATTTTTAAAATATTATTTTCATTTTGTTGAATGATATTACGATTTACTAGTCCTTTATTTGGTATTAATATCAGCATTTGGCATTATATTTTAAAATCAAATAGTAAACCTTTTTTCTTTTTTTAAGTAGGCTGAAGTGGAGTTACTGACAATTTTGCTCATGCAGATAACATATAAACATGCTAATATTTGACTAGGTCTTTATAATTTCTCAAATGCCCAAATTTAAATACTAATAGAAAGAAAAAATAATATGTAATATTATTTAATGATTTTAAAAATCTTAATTAATAATAAAAATATTAAACATATCCAGAAACACTGATCATGCTCAATCTTGGTTATCACCTGAATCAGGGGAAAAAAATATTTAATATATAATATACCTCAAAATTCTATCCCAATATAAAATTATGATTGTTTAAATTTGATTCGACACTTAATAAACTTCAATGTGTTTATGACTCAACGACTTAATGCTTATCAATGTGGTATTTTCATTTTTTTATAATATGAATCTAAAGCATATATTTCAAAATTTCTGGTTTTACAAATTACAAATTTATTTATGGTATTTTTGTAAGCTAAAGTGGAAAGAAGCGATTTGATCCTGAAGATTGTTTTCTTTGTTAAAGTATATACTATTTCTTTTATTTTATAAAGCAAATATGAATGGATTATAATGATTTAATTCCGTTCCGTTAAAAATGTCAAACTATTAAAAGTAATTGCCATAAATTATGGTGTTTTATTGGAGTCAAAAGGAAAACGTGGGTGATGTTTCACTTTCTTTTCTTTTTTAATCGTTTCACCGTGATATTATTAACCGTCAAACATCTTATAAAAGACGCCTGGTCGCTCTGCATCTGCTTGTAAGTAAACTGACTCATATAATTATACAGTGACTCGGACCCCATTTCTCTTTCCCTGTCTCCCTCTAGCTTTTGCTGCTGTTGGAAGCTTTTTTGTTTTTTCTTTTCTCTCTCTCTACACTCACAAGTTTGGTTGAGAGGTCGAACTTACTTGTTTGAGCTGATTTTTTGTTAATTCTGTGTCTTTTCTTTTTGTTTATTATCCCGTGTGCAAATTGTGAAAGTTGAAATGGAGAGAGATTTTCTGGGATTGAGCTCAAAGCAGCCACTCGTTCCTGCGGAGGATGAGGTTAACGTTGACGGGTTCAAAGAGACAGGTATTTGCTATCATCCCTCTAAAATTTTTCCCTTTCTATGGTTTCTAACGTTCTGCAATTTGAGCTTGTTTTGGTTATAGTCCTTGCTTTTGGGAGATGGGTTAGTCTGAAATTCTCTGCCTTGGCCTTGTGAATTTGAGACTGCATGGTTGCTGAAACTGGGATATCCTACTTAAAGAAGAGAGAGCCGACGAAATAACCAAAAGATTCTATACCATTAAGCAGCTAATTTGGTTTTTATTGTGGTGGGATGGTATATTTATATTTAACCATAAACATAAACAGAATTGTAGTGCGTCTTTAAAGCTGCTTGTCTTGTTTCTCCTTCTTTGTTAGGTGTACGTCTTTCTCTTTTTGTTTAAATTTACTACGATTTTATGTTTTTAGTTGGGAATTTGCATCTCTATCTGTTCCGTTTGTGTTTGCATGTTTCTCTGTCTGCTGTGCTTGATTGTTTAGTGAAGACTAATGTTTATTGTAGGATTTGTGTCTATGTTTTCAGCCATGTGCTGCTAAAATTTTTCAGTATCCGAGAAGAAGTTTCTGAAATCTATCTTTAACTTTTGACATCGTGTATCCGTTCCTAACAACAGCTACATGCTAAACTTTCGGTTCGAATTTGTTCTATTATGACATTTTTTTACTTGTATGGTTTAATCTTGATACGTTACTAGCTCTAGCTGAAACGCCTGTAAGCTATATTAGTCTTATTTTTCAACTTCTACGATTTGCTAAAGGTTCAGGGTTACGATGGCCCTTTTCCAATAAGATCTCTGCTCTCACTCATTCGAAGTCATTCAAGGTTCCTCAGGAAGACAAGACTAAGAAGATTGCATCTGATCTTTTGCTACCCCTTAACTTCTTGTCCATCTCACCTGCAGATGGTTATGATCCTAACGGAAAACGCCCAATTGCTGAAATCCAGGTATGTCTTTATTCTGTGATTTCTTTTGTATGTTTAGAGGTGATTCTAGGATTTGCATGGAGGCATAGTGGTATTTCCTTTGCATAAACAGCTTTAGACAGACACTGGATCAACAAAACTGCAGAGGAAAATAATTCCTCGGCCTTAATTCAAGTGAAGTGAAATGGACCATCATTTCCACATCTGTTTGACCCAGTTCTTGATGATATTCACTGAATCATTATTTTTCATTTTGATTTTTACCATATAGAAATCATTCAATCAAGACAGGCAAGGTGGGACTCACTTTTCACTGACTGCTTATGCCCTGCAACATGATGTGCTTTCTGTGCATCATCCTCTCGATGGGAAGATGTTTCCACTCTCCAGTCATGCAGTTTCAGTTGCTGTGGACAACCCTCTCTCTCGGAGTTATTTTGCAACCACTGAGCAGACAATTTCAGGCACTAACATGAAGCCATTATTACTTGGAGGAATTCCCGTCATGGCTCCAAATTTTCCCACTTTTAGTTCTGCAGTTGGGAAGACAGAAGGATGGTATTAAAAAACTTTGATATTTTTGATATTTACTTGTTGATTATCTTGTGTTTTGATCTCAGAATGTTATGGAAAACAGTGTCAAAACACCAGTCTCTCCTACTCCACTGACCATCTTTTATGCGGGCACAGTGAATGTCTATGATGATATAACCCCTGAGAAGGTTTCCTATCTTTCTATTCTTATTAATCTTAATTATTATTTACTTATTTTCCTACTTGGCAGTGTTGAGCTTTATGTTTTTTGGATTCCAGGCTCGAGCTATCATGTTCTTGGCTGAAAACGGATCATCAAATTCCTCCAACACAGCACAACCAAAAGTTGAAGTCCAGGCACCTATTTTAAACCAAACAGCTGCTGGTGTTAATCCTGTGAAACAGCCAACAAGTACCACCCCGCCTTGTTCTCATCTCTCAAGTCCTTTATCAGTTTCTTCACATTCAGTTGCTCAGTCAGTGAGCGGTTCTACTAGCACTGAAGAAATCATCGCAACAAAAACTACAGGAGTTTCAAACACTGTTAGCAAATTGGAGACTAAAAATATTTCAGGTGCAATGGGATCTCTTGGTTCAACAGCGACGATTCCATCTGGTATGACGGTTTTGAAAATAATGATGTCCTAAAGCAGAGTCTTAATGACAAAGTGTAGATGTTTTGGCATAGATATGTCTGTCTTTGTTTTGGGGGAAATTGTTTGGGGTATGTGGTTACTGAGTTGCATATTTCTTAGTCATTCAAGATAGATGGTGAAGTTACGAGATTTATAACTGCTGTAGTTTTTGATTGGTGTTTCACTTGTGAATCCTTATGAACAGTTCCTCAGGCTCGAAAAGCATCGTTGGCTAGGTTTTTGGAGAAGCGCAAGGAAAGGTAAGTTGTTTAAGAATGCATAGCACATGAAAATGTCTTTTGGTTAATTGTTAATAGTAGTATAGAAACGAGAACATTTGTGGAGATATGATGTAAATCTTAGTTAATGATCTGATTTAATCTCTACTGTAATAACAAGGCAAAATCCAGTTTCTATTCTTAAATTGAAAATGATCTGAATAGTTGTGTCCTGGAGTCGAGGATGTTCTTATATTATGGGAAACTCCAGGTTGTGCTTGGCTGCAGTTTCACAAAAAGTTTATGCGTCTTTAGTTTTCATAGTCTACTGCTTGTTTGATTCAGGTTTGAAATCACTTATATAT
Source organism: Erythroxylum plowmanianum (assembly GCA_025531925.1). Lineage (NCBI taxonomy): Eukaryota > Viridiplantae > Streptophyta > Magnoliopsida > Malpighiales > Erythroxylaceae > Erythroxylum > Erythroxylum plowmanianum. The sequence continues at coordinate 8,650,680 of JANVCQ010000230.1, forward strand.
GTGCATGCAGGATAATGAGTGCGGCACCTTATGATCCCAGTAAGAAATCTCCAGCACGCACAGCATCGAACGCAGCAGAATGAATCTCTCCTAAAACACGAAGATGGCAACTACCGTGAGGCATCATTACAAAAGCAACTTTAATCGTGTCTTTGTTTGATTTGAAACTGTAGGTGCACACCTCAACCCCCTTCCTTTCTCCTTCCAATATTATTAATTCAGTCAGTCAGAACCATTGCTTTTAAGTACCTTTTGTAGCCATGCAATTTCTGTTGAAATTTGGGAATGAATACCAGATGAAGATATTATGAAGCCTCTGTGTGTGCCATTTTGGAATCTTGGTTTTTGTGTCTTTTGCCTTTCCGAGTAGGAAACAACAGGAAGTGTTGGGAAATTATTTTATGTTGAAAAGCCTTCATAAACCAAAAGAAAAAAATCCCAAGGAATTCATAAAAATTGCTTGATTTTTTGCAGTGAATAGAGGTTGAGTTCCTTTCAATTATGTTATCTGATCACGTTTAGAATCCCCCCTTGGTCCCTTGTGTTTTTATGTGGAGAAGAAGTAGGATTGCGATGGGAACATGTGTTCACATGCTTAATTCAAATGCTTTCAACTCAGACGTCAATTTCCGCTCACCTTTTTTCGTGCAAGAATAAAATTCGATTTTGTTTAAGATTTAGAAAAAAAAGAAAGAATAAATATCTTTTCCTTTTCATGGATGTTTTACAGGTACAGGGCCCCTTTTCTTGCAAAAATAGAATATGAATATATAATTGAAGATAATCTTGAATATAGTTTGGTTGGCTCACGTTTAGGATAAGCTGCGTCAATGTAAGATTCCAAGAATCACACGTTGCTCGCGCATAATTCATAAAAAGTCCTTTCCTTTTTGGGGTAAACATTGACCTTTTTTTTCGTTTTTTTTCCTGTCAGTTTGTTCAAGCAAAGCGTTTTACATTAGAAAACGTTTAAGCCTATTTATTAATCTCAACTTAAGTAATTATTCGTATTTTAAGAAATAATTATATTTAGAAGATTTATCTATATTTCCTCTAGTATCTTTAGTAGCATTTCTATTTATTAATTATATATATACATATATATGATTTTTACTTCCATATTTTCTCATTTTTATGGATCCATTTCCGAAAATTTTAATTTGGAGTTAAAGATATAATGTTTTCTTATACTTTTTAATTTTTTAAAATACCAAAAAATTATATTTTAAACAAAATTTCTATTAAAAAATTAATGTCAAAAAAATAAGAGTAATAAGAGTATACATAAACAAATAAAAATAATTGATATGGCTAATTATCTCATTAATTAAAAAGATTGGTTGTAAGTATTTGATAAAAATTTGTACATAGGAAGTAAAATAATTTGATTCATATTTTACAAAAGACCACAAGTTGGATAATTTAAACAAGTTAACCCCCTTTAGCTTGCACTTATAGGAAGTTGTATATTGTTCTGCTTCTGCATTGATTGAATTGGTTGGTTCAGTAACCTCATGATCCTTTAAATGGACAAGAAAAGGTTAGCTTTTATGGATTGTATCGTATGGTTAGCAGGAGGTCACCATCATCAAACACGTTTTCAATTAGTGCCATACATCAATTCCCACCTCCCAATCACATTTGTCAAAACCAGGACCAACCAGGAAACGCTTTGCTTTCTCAGTTCTCACTATGCCCCACGTCTGCCTTTCATTTTCAAACTTGTTATAGATACTAAATGTGACTACACATATTCAACATGTTAATCACTCCCAGTTGGCTGTCTCCAATAAGACCATGGAAGACAGGAGAACCAAGTGTAAACTTTATCTGATGGCCACATGCTGATGCCTTGTAGTTATAAAAAATTAAAAAAAATATAGACCATATACAAAATCTTCCTGAAGAGTTTATCAATACAAAAATCTTGAGAGTAAGCCTTTTAAGGATTAGTCAACTTTAGATGATTCAAAGACTATCTTACCACTTAATTAACTTTTGACACATGAAAAGTTTGACATTTGTATATCTAAGTTCTAACTCAATTATAAGTTGTTTTTGTTGCATTGCAAAAGCTGATAATTTTTGTACACTTTGGGATGTAGGTTGTTACTTTGCCTAGAGTTGAAATGTCGCTTTGCAGCACGAGAGTGAGATGGAACCATTGTAGAGAGGTTATTAAGTAGATTGGACCTAAAATGGTTAATCTAGTTAGTAAGGAAATGAACTAATTTCCTTCTTAATTACAATTTGATTTTCTTATCAACTAATTCTTGATATTTGTAAAATGTTGGAATCCAACAACAGAAAACAAAAATTTTACAGATTCTGAGCGGATCCCGATAATTGAATAAACTTGAATAAAATACAAAATGATTTAGAAATCGTACCTTGTTCGCTTTTCTGTTGATAAATCTTTGAAAATTTTTCCGATTGATTAATCACGAGCTGTTCAAGTATCCAGCCTCTAATAGTATCCACAGAGATTCTGGTTGAGAGGAAGAAGACAAAAAGTGCAAGCTTCCAAAAAACTCTTCCTTTTAATTAGAAAAAATCATAAGAGTCTTTTATTAAAATTAAGTCTCTTTAATTATAATTAAAATCAATTCTAATTCTAATTAATTTAATTTTAATAAAATCAAATATTTCATATTTGATCCTCAAAGTTTCTCAAACTTTATAATTAAGTCCAACTTAATTAAATTAATTTTTTGTTTCACAAATTGCTCTTTGATGTGTGACCTATTAGGTTCTTAATAAATTAACAGTGATTATAAATTATAATTATAATTCACAATTAGAATTAGATAAATTAAAACTTTTTTTAATTTATCTTTAATTCTCCAATTAGATAATTCATAATCATAAATCATGATTGACGTCTAACAATATGTCATGATTACTCAAATATAAGGAATGTCAAAGTGATTGACTTAACCTGTCCATGCATGGCTATAATATATAATTTAATCCTTTCATCATTCAATATTCTAATTGGACACAGTATGAATACAGTGTCTACTTTTATTATCTAATCATGTTCGTTCTTGCTAATTAATAATTGATTTATAATTGAAATTTAAAAATTACTTTTCAAATATCAACTCCCTTTGGCTAGAGAATTCCATAAATCATTACTAATCAAGAATAATAGAATATTCTCTCTAATTACTTTAGAGTGACGAATCCTATATTGACTTACTCAACTATCTATATATGGTTCATATTGTATCTAATTACTACCAACTGAATTATCCTAGGACGATTCATAAGTAGCATCAAAACACAATAATTCTCACACTAGATATCTTGGTAATCTCAAGTCTAAGGATCAGTTATATAACCATCATTATGAGATAATCCATAGACCCATAAGTAATATTCCATTTGGAATTCTCATAATCGGGTTAGTTTAGTAACTTATTCTCTAATAATCATCCACATATTAGTTTAAGTATCTTTATACTTTAATTTATGAGATAAATTACTTTCTTCACAAGAAAGAAACATAATGTGTGCTAGTTTTACCTTTTCAACAATATTTAGTCTTGATGAAACTACGACTAGGAACATTTAGGAATATCACAAAAGTGTAAATTAAATCTCATAATTATGATCTCATCATAATTTCAATTACACAGTAATTATTCCAAGAATTTTATCTTTAGTATTAAAACATAAAATATTAATTAAATTAATACATAAAGATAATAAAGCCTTTTCATTAACTTAAAATAATTTCATACATTAATTTGCATCTAATTGATTGGCTGCAAGGGCATAAAATAACAATCTCCCATTTGCACTAAAGTTAATCCCCTATGATTCTAATGCCATATCCATCCATATGTCGATCATGTCTTTTTTGAGACAATGACTTAGTAAGAGGATCTGCTAGATTCTTTTTAGTTGAAACTCGCTTCAATGTTATGTCTTTCCACTCCACTATCTTCCTGATCAAGTGAAACTTCTTGAGTACATGATTGGACCGTTGATAAGACCTGGGTTCCTTTGCTTGCACAATAGCACTTTTGTTGTCATAATACAATACTATGAGCTCAATAATGCTAGGAATCACTCCAAATTCAGTGATGAACTCCTTGATCTAAACTGCTTCCTTTTCCGGCTTTGACGTTGAACTGTCCTCTGCTTCAGTTATTGAATCTGCAATGGTTAGTTGTTTAGAATTCCAACTAACCGCACCACCATAAAGAGTAAAAATATACCCTGACTGTGATCTACTATCGTCTTGATCAGACTGGAAACTAGCATCCGAATGACCTTAAGCTCTCAGCTCAGCTCCTTCATAGACCAGAAAAATATCGTTAGTCCTTCTTAAGTACTTCAAGATGTTTTTCATAGCTGCCCAGTGATCCTCACCCGAATTTGCTTGATATCTGCTTATTATGCTTAGAGCATAAGCAACATCTGGTCTAGTACATAGCATCGCATACATGATTGATTCAATTGCCGAAGCATATGGAATACAATCTATTTTATCTCTCTCCTTTTGCGTCTTTAGACACATATTTTGTGAGAGAGAAATCCCTTGCGATGTGGGTAAGAATCTCCTCTTAGAATTCTCCATGCTAAACCTTTTTAGCACTTTATCTATGTACGTGAATTGAGATAATCCAAGCAACCTTTTTGATATATCTCGATAGACCTTTATACCTAGTATATAAGCTGCTTCTCCCATATCCTTCATGGAAAAGTTCTTAGATAACCATATCTTAATAGAATGGAGCATTGAAATGTCATTTCCAATAAATAATATGTCATCCACATAATGCACTAAGAAAATGACTGCACTCCCACTTATCTTCTTGTAAACACAAGGTTCATCCACATTTTTGATAAAATCAAACTCTTTGATTTCTTCATCAAAATAGATATTCCATCTCTACGAAGCTTGCTTAAGTCTATAAATGGAACTTTGCAAGTTGCATACTTGATCAGGAAATTCTTTAGATTCAAAACCCTTAGATTGTGTCATATACACATCCTCTTGCAAATTCCCATTGAGAAATGTTGTTTTCACATCCAATTTCCAAATTTCATAATCATGGTATGTAGCTATAGCCAATAAAATCCTTATGGATTTAAGCATTGCTACTGATGAAAATGTTTCATCAAAATCAACTCCTTGTTTTTGTTTGTAACCTTTCACCACCAACCTTGCTTTGTACATATTTATATTTCCATCCAAGTCATTTTTTCTCTTAAAAATCCATTTGCACCCAATAGGTACTATACCTTCAGGTGCAACCACCAAAGTCAATACTTGGTTAGTGCACACGGATTCTATTTCAGATTTCATAGCTTCTTGTCATTTTAAAGAATCAATATCAGACATTGCTTCCTTAAAACTAGTAGGCTCATCATGTATGAGAGATACGTTATCCTTTCCCTGCTCAATATGTAGATCTAATCTAGTGGGAGGACAATGTATCCTACTAGTTCGTCGTGGACTATGTGGCTTTTAAACTCTCAGTTGTACATCAAATATATCAATTTGAGGTTTTAATTCCATTTCAATGTGAATTTGTGGCTCTTGAATCTCTCTAAGTTCAACCTCACTCCCACTACTTTCTTTGAGAATAAGTTCTCTTTCTGAGAATGTAGCATGTCTTAAGACAAACACCTTTTGCTCAATAGGATGATAGAATTGATAATTGAAACTCTCTTTCGGATACCCCATAAATTTACATCTATCTAATTTAGCTTGAAGCTTATCAGATATAGCACGCTTCACATAAGCTTCACATCTCCAAATCTTTAAGTGTGATAATCTAGGTCTTTTACCAGTCCATATCTCATATGGCGTCTTATCAACCTATTTAGATGGAATTCTATTTAGAAGAAATATTGCGGTTTCAATTGCATATCCCCAAAAGG
>JANVCQ010000230.1:8701032-8712411 GCA_025531925.1 Erythroxylum plowmanianum
AGCTTTACAAATCATTCAATGAATTCAAATCATATGTGAATGCTATATGTATGAGACTCACATTCATTTTTTACATTGTTATGACTGTGTGCTTTTTTAGTATCCCGTATCATCGGGCTCATTGATCACAGTAAGCCTTAGGCTCTAACCACATATTTTTGAGCTTTAAGCTCTGTTTAGTAGTAGTTTCAGTAAATAGCAACACCAATTACAACTGCCTTTATATCACATGTATTGAAAGGCAATGCATGCCACAATACATTCAATCACTTTCATTCACATTATCTGAGTCAATACAGTCAATTATAACATTTAGTCACTTTTAATTGAGAATCATTTAGGCAGTTTGATTCATATACAAGTAGCACTTCTAATGATATTCATATACATCAAAACTCCTCGGACAATTCATGTCCAGAATTCAGAACATAATCAGTACATACCAAATTCAATTAGTCATTCTCATTCACTTACAAGTAACACTTCCAATGATATTCGCATGCATCAAACGAGAACAAATATTGTCTGGAATTTAGTACACAATCAGTACACATTCATCATATATCAATTTCAAATCAGTAATATCATATTAAATTAAAGTGAGACCATCTTAGGTTACTCATAATTGCTCCCTTAAGCCTGTTGCCTTGACGTTTTGGCAATATCAGGATGTGGTCGTGCTACTTGCTCTCCTCTATACATTAACACAATTTCACATTACTGTACTACTTATGTAATTGAGTAAACACATGTATAAATGTATCATGTATTATGTATCATGTATGTATAATGACAAATTCTCAGGTATATTTTTGTAACAAATTGATGTACTCCAATAGTGTCAAAATTCACACACTCATTCACTATTCACACACTCATTCACTATTCTAGCTTTTGCTAAAAACATCCCATTTGGGTCAACTTTGTATAATCAATAAGATCAAGAAAATGATGTATTTCTATAACACTTGCTTCTAGACAATTGTTCCTTTGTGTCTTAAGTTTTTAATGACACCAAAATCATTCAATTTGGTTCATTATTCTATGAGTTATGCCCATACTACCACAGACTGTGTACATTTGAAATTTTGGCTAGAGCATGATCATGCATTCAAGTTATACAACCCATATCTCCCAATTCCAATATCTAAAAATTACAAACTTTATATCAATTTAAAGCTAAGAGAATAAGCTACAATTTGGTGAAGATAGCTTATTCTAATTAGGCTTACATCAATACAGGTTGTTCAATAGCAATAAGACATGTGGTAGTGCTACAACGTAAGCCAAGACTCAATTTCATGCCAAATTTTGAAATTCTTAAAGACATAACTAAAATTTGAATTCCTCAAGAAAGTTGTAGAAATATATCTCTAGTTTAATATAAATCAAGAATCAATCTATTTATAAATCTACAGATAGAGATATAATCAAAATACCAAAGCATGTTCAGTGAAAGTTTTCTTGTTCATTACATTCCTGCACATTTCCTCACTTTCATCCTAAATCCATTAATCAAAGCTTTCCCGAACGAATTCAGATGGCTCTAAATTTTCATGGAGAGAATGAAAAATGTCTAAAGAGTCTATTGCTTCAAGTTTTAAGTCATTTGAAGGTTGGATGAAAAAGTTATAGCCAAAAGAATCAAAGCTGTTCAGTAAAAATACCCTAGTTAATTTTTAGACTTCAAAAACCAAAACCATTCACGTAAACCATCACCTTCTTCTTCCTCTCTCTCTACTACAAATTTTGTTTTCATGAACAGTAACAACCCACAAACCAAAACAGAACCTATAGCCGCTTACGCATGCATCCATCCATAAGTATGAAAACATCATCTCTTTATCATTTATCATTATTATAGCCATGAAAATGAAAGCACAACTTACTTGTTTTAGACTTCACACTCTTTAGCAAAACTTTAGAACTTAAGAGAATGAGTTATCGGTGGAGAGAAGCAAGGAAAGAAAAGATAACTAAATAATTTAGCTCATCCTTTGCAAGGTGTAACGGTGATGTGAGAATCAAGCATATAAACCACATGCATAAGAATGAAAATGGTATGGTGGTTCGGTGGTGGGGAATAAGGAGAAGAGTAGGTGACGTTGTTCAGTGAAGAACACCGAGAGAGAGAGAAGGGGGCTGGAGACTTGTTCTTCTATGTATGTAATCTATGTGTTACTTTCTTGTGCTGCCACATGTCACAATGCTATTGGTTTATTTGTCTCTTATTTCTCCTAGTCCAAAAATATCCCAAATTTTTAAAAATTTTCTAAAATTCACCAAAAATTCTGAAATAATACTAATAGTCTCCAAATAAATTGTTTTAACACAAATAATCCATAATTCACTTTTTAATCGCATTTATTAATCAATTCTACCCGAAAAATGTCAATGAATGCTTGTACAATTTTTTTTAATGTATCAGAAATAAATATTCACATTTGTGTGAATATACAATGATGCATAAGCATGCAATGTACTTCTAATTTCTCACAGTACAATTATTTCACTATTATAGGGTGTAGCCTCGAACATGGGATGTTATATTAGGTAGATATGGTGAAGGGGCAACTTAAGGGGGGTATTCACTCTTTTCTTCATCCTTTTTCTTTTTCTTTTTCTTGATCCTCTGCTGAGTGGGTTGTAGCTTGTTTCTCTATTGGTTGCTCGAGCTCTTTCCTTCGTTTAAGTATGATTTCCTTGAGTTGCTCCCTTGGGTTTGCTTCAGTATTACTCGAGAGACTCCCCACACTTCTTGTAGACCTTGATTTCTAAGTTGATTACCCACATTGTTTGACAAAGAAAATTTTGGGTGATTCCTCTACTAGGAGTGTACGTGTTATAGTAGGGGTTATTTCCTCCTCCTCGACCAAATTGTGTGTCCATATAGTTGAGTTGCTTCGTATTATTGTTTTGCATCAAGAAGCAATCAGCAGTAATATGATCATCTTGTCCACATAATTCGCATCCATACTGAATTGTTTTTATTGGAGCAGATAAAGAGGCTTTTAGGCTATTAAGTTGTCTTTTTAAGTTATCAATCTTAGCCTACATTGTTGTCACTAAATTGATAGCAATGACTCCCTTCTGATTATGGAAAGTTGATTGTTGCCTACTTCTAGCTAATGTCTAAAGACATTTATTATTAGTCATCTCATCTAGCAAGTATTTTTCTTCCTTAATTGTCTTCCTCATCAGAGATCCTCTAAAAGTTGCATCTATACTGCCCCTTGTGGGTGGATTTAATCTATTATAGAAGGTTTGCAATAGGAATTCTTTTAGTAAGTTATGGTGGGGACATCTCCTATGCAAATCCTTGTAACATTCTCACGCTTCATATTGTGACTCCCCGTCATTTTGTTGGAAATTTGTAATCTCCTTTATCAACCTTGTCATCTTCGTCAGAGGGGAAATACTTGGGAAAGAATGCACACACCAACTACTCCTATGTTGTGATGTTTGTTGGGTTTAAAGAGTGATACCATGTTTTGACTCTATCCATTAGTGTAAAGGGAAAGAGCCCTATCCTAACGACATCTTCCGACATTCCATTATATCAGAAGGTATCTCATATTTTTAGAAAGTTTACTAGATAGGCGTTAGGATCTTCATAAGCTAACCTATAGAACTCGATGTTGGTCTACAATATATTCAACAATGCTGGCTTGATCTCAAATAATGCTACTTGCATCGGTGGTCGAATGATGCCTTAATGTGCCACGTTAAACCTTGGTCTCATGAAATGCATTAGGGTTCACTACTGGTATCCTTGATTATATTCTTCCATCATCATTCTTTTGATCTATTCTTCGTGTCTCTCTCTTTGGATTTTGTTCTTGTCTTGTGACATCAAAAGTTGGAATTTCTTTAATATTTCTTGAACTTCGAGTAATTCTTATGTTCATGCAATCGTAAGGACACAAGAATGGTGAAATTTTCCTTAGATCAAATGAATTCAAATAGTCTTAATCTAAATCCTCGGTAATGGTGCCAAAAACTTATTGTATAAGTTTTATATATAATAAAACTCTCAATACCCCCAAGTATACGAATTGTATCTTGTACCAAACTTATCATTCCCACGAGGATTATGTAAGAACCAATTCAAACCTAACTTTGTCTAAGGTAACAAGAAATTGATTTTTTTACAAAAGTAAATGATAGAAATTGAAAAAAATAATAAATCAAAGCAAATACGCAAATAAGAAGTGATATGCCAATTAATTTAAGGTTTGATCAATGATGAATGCTTAGGGCTTATTCTTCCTTCATTTTGTTTCCTTAACTAGTATTGATCCAATTATGTGTTGATCCTAGATTTCCTAATATATTAATTACTCTTTCTCAAGACCTAATCAATTAACCCTAACTAAATCCAAAAATTCCTGCAACCTCTCGATTTATAAAACTTTCCCTAACATTTCCAATTAGATATAAAGTTGGTTATTGGATAATTAATTTCTCTCACAAGATCTCTCTTCGAATGATTGTCAATGTATAATTACGAGACTTATTAAACTGCCAACTCTAGTTGCATAATCTAATATGATTACTTTTGACTCACTCTCTTGATTTGATGTCAAGTGTAAGCGCACAATTATCATAAACATCAAAATTTATATTTAATTAATAATAATCAAAGTCACAAAATAAATTTAGAATAAACCCTAATCTAAAATTTAGAAACTTATGAACATGTTAAACATCTTGGAATTCATATTACACATCAAGATTAATGAAATAACTAAAGACAAAGAAGAAAAACTCTATTTAGGTCTTAATCTAGAAAGTTGGAATTCCTAGATGTTCTTCTTGATCTCCCACATTTGATCCACTTTGGAGTGGTGGCTGCTACCTTTTTTATCGTGTCTAACATTTTTAAATAGTGTATTAGGGCCTTAAAGGTGTAACTAGGGTTTTTCCACTTTAATCAATTCCAAAAATGCCTCAAACCCTAAAATGGATGAAAAAGCTCACATTTGGGAAGTGTCTGTCATGACTGTGACATAGGAGTCACGATCGTGACTGTAAGAAATTTCTCTTTGTCACAATTGTGACTTTGCCTATGTAGCCTAATGCACGTCCACCATCTTTGTTTTTTAATTATCTAATTTTTAACACTAACAAACACATCAAATACCTCAAGAAGCATAAAATTAAAATCGAAATCATGCTCTAAACAATACAAACACTTATAATATAAACAAACACTCACATTGACACAACTCCAAGCCTATACATACGATAATTATCTAATAAACACCTAGAAACATACTAAAACTCCTATCATAATATCTTTAAGTTTTTAGGAGAGAGATGATTCAATCAAATAGTTATTTCTAGGAGTTATAATATATTAGAATTCAGTTTAGTACATTAAAAATAAGATACCTCTTGATATAAATATTTAGAGAAAAATAATATTTTTTAAGTCCCTTAAATTTAAGTATGGCACTTGATTTATGGCATGTTCATTCTCTACATTTGAGATTCATAATTTTATTAATTAAATCCTAATAATCATATTAATTAGATCTAAATTATGTTTAGAAAATAATATTATCATTTTATTTTATAATTGGTTAATAATCACTACAACGAATCATAAAATTATTTTTTTGATGAAAATGCATTTTTTAAGAAAATATCTTTAATTAGAACATATTTTTCTTTAAATTAAAAGTACATACTAGACTAATAATAGAAACGAGAACATATTCTTGTTTCTCATAAAAAAAAAAAGAGAACATATTCTTATAGTTTTATATTTGTATAGAATATGTTCGATTAATTATAAAATATTTTTAGGATTAAATTTGAACATATTTTATGCAAATATAAAATTCCACATTAATATACATTTTTCTTAAAGTTTTAAAATTAATTTAATCTTAAATATATATTATAATTCATCCATTTGATTCAGTAAAGATCTATTTATTTACAAGTTTACAAATTATTTGATATAAAATGAGGTCTACTTTGATAAAATTTTATAATATTGACATAATTCAAAATTTTCTTATATATTGTAAAACGCAACGCAACTCTCAGACGGTTCAAACTCAATTATCAGTTCATTTCCAGCGTACAGAAACGAAGTAAATACTAAATATGTAATAAGGAATTGAAGCTAAAAAGAAAACATGTAATAATGAAATGTAACATGAGTGGGACCGTTGAATTTATTCCACGTCAGCACTGGGAACATCCTGGTTGACTGCGACTGTATCTCCTGCACAAAAAGGAGCCTGATGCATAAGGAATTATATATTCTGCGGTGCAACTTAGCGCTGAATGTGCCCTCAATTCAATCTTGGCCGTTGATATCTGACATCAGATAAGTTAACCGGAATCTAGTTAGAATACTGTCCTTTTATTACGAAAGAACATAACTAAGCTAAGGGCTTCTCAACACTAAAAACTCCCTAGTTTAGTTTAGTTTAGTTGATAGTAAACTATTCCACCAAGTCCAAAAACACTAGAGGTTCCATTCAGAACCTCAAAAGGAGCTTCCTTTTCCCTCTCCACTCACTCTCCAGAGGCTCTATTCCATCTTTTGTTCTCTCTCTGTCCCCCTCTTGTGCTTTTTGGGGTTAATCTCCATATCTGGGTTTCGTGTTTTTGGAAGATTGGGGAGGTCAAGATTCAATGGCTACGGTGCTTTTATTTATGTTGTTGGCAGTGTCCGTTGTTTCCGCTGATCAAAGTAAGTTTCTTTCTATTATGTATTAATTGCTGTTGGAGGTTCTGAGTTGGTTTCTCTTGGGTTTGCATTTAATTTCTGGTAATCAAACAACAGCATTCTTTACAACTAGACCCAGTCTTTTCGAGTTACTGACTTAAGTTCACTACTATGTTTCTTTCTTTTCACGAGAAACGATGGCTTCTGGCAACGAGGTGTTACTGGTTTGCCTTTTTGAAATGATTTCTTTTTGTTGGTATTCCTTCTTTTGGAGTGCGGAGCTTTTCCTCTGCATTCATGTTCTTCTACCATTGGCTTCTGTTGCGCTTTCCAAATAATTTATATGCGGAAACTGGGTTAGGAGGCTTTTGATTCATCTTTCTCGTATGTATTGCCTCTGTTAAATACCCCGTTTCCAACAGAGTTTCATCTCCATTTGTGTTTTAGATGAATTCATTGGATGGAGGTTGTTAGCTGCAGGTAGTCGGTTAGCAGCATAGGAATTATTACATTTTGAACGCTAGACTTGGTTAGTACTTAATGTAAGTTTGCTTTTGAGTTCCGAAGTGACAAATTTGGTTTACTTTATGACAAATCTTTCTGCAGAAAACAGCAGGATGAAAGTGGGGAGAGAGAGAGGGAGAGAGAGAGGGAGAGCTGTTTTGGAAATACTTATTTTGTTGTTCTTATCAAGGCAATAAGTAACTCTCTGCAGAAAAAGTTTTTCCTACGTTGGAAACTTGTTATCTTCGAATCCTTAATGGGGAATCTCACCAACATTGCGCCCCAGCTCATAGGATACTTGCCATGTAGTGTTTGCTGTACCAAAATACCCTTTTCTTGGAAGGCCCTTTACCTGCATATAGGATACTTTCCATGTAGCGTTTGCTGTACCAAAATACCCTTTTCTTGGAAGGCCCTTTACCTGCATATATGATACTTTCCATGTAGTGTTTGCTGTACCAAAATACCCTTTTCTTGGAAATAGAAACCCATTTCTTATTGAATGAATAGACGTCTACCTCCAAGGATAACATTGTCACTTTTCTGTCACTGGCATAACTTATTGCAGATTATGACAGTACAATATCAATTAGCTCTCACAGATATTATTTCGCTTGCCCCTTTTTATTTTCTCTCGATAAACAGTCATCCTAACTCAGATCTGTTGTCAGGGTATTCTATGTTCAAACCTACTCCTTCGCTTAATTTGGGCAAGGTGCTGTGACTCTCCCATGGTTCTTTTTACTATTAGGAATGTCAAAGTGAAAGCAACTTGAGACTGACCTTTAACTGGACGATTCTATATTTTTCATTAATGGCTTCATAAGGCTTTCAAATCTTAATATGCTATTGGCGAACCCATGTGGTGTGGGTGAAGAACTTTTAAGAAACTCTTCAATTTGTCAGATTGCCTCTTTTCCCCTCATAACTTTTCTAGTTGAACTATATCTTTGTTGGGTTATCCATGTCTTAGATTCTAAACAAAGAGACAGGTGTCTGCCCTAGCTGCAGGATAATGTCAATTATTTGCAAAAGAAGACAACAGAATAGACAATATATGATGACTGAGTAATTTGTATAGCTTGTAGGCATTTATATATCGATTCCATGTAGCTGTCAAAGTAGTTAATTTGCTTTTAGTGATTTGCTATGTACATGCTATAAAGTAATTAGATTCTTTTTTTAGTTGAGGGGTTTCGGCCTTACTGAAAACATCAAACTCCTGGCTTCACATCTCATTGGTAAAGGGAGACAGAATTAGATTTCCTTAATTCCCTATACCTCTTGCCTTTGGCCTAACCTGCCCTAAGCACAACCAAATCATTGAATCAACAGAAAAATATCAGCTAGGTAGGCCTATATAGGTCCAGCTTTGGTAGTACAGTTCCCTTTAATTATCATTCCTTTAATGGAAACACATCTTTTGATACTATCATCTTAAAGCAAGTTACTACTTTCAGTTGATTCCCTTCCGATGCTCTAAGACATTGACTCTATGTCCTTAACAGAGCCAATCAAGTAGGTAATGACATAGTTGGTCAATGAACATAATACTTTTAATGACTCGGTTTGATTTCATTCTTGACAAACAAGGTTTACTAGAATTTGACATCTGCTGGATAGGTTACTAAGGAGTTCAGTAGAACTTCCATTAGCTTTGAAGTAGCTAAAGTTTTAAGCAAGTAATATTCCAGGACTGTAAATCTAACAATGTCTGTCCTTGCCTTGGTTGGCTCTGTTTTCAAATGCATTCTTGCCTTCTCTAATTCGAAAGGCTTCTATGTTTACAGCATCATCGGCAACATGAGTAATTGTAAACAAAGTTATCTCCTTTATTTGTCTGAATTTGCATCCTTGAACTACTTGTTGCAGATGCATTTATTGGTGTGAACATTGGCACAGCACTTTCTGATATGCCAAGCCCCACTCAGGTGGTGGCACTACTTAAGGCTCAAAATATTCGACATGTTAGGCTCTATGATGCAGACCGGGCCATGCTACTTGCACTTGCCAATACAGGTATCCATGTGACTGTTTCTGTTCCTAATGATCAGCTCCTTGGCATTGGTCAATCAAATGCAACTGCGGCCAACTGGGTTAAACGCAATGTAATAGCTCATGTTCCGGCTACAAACATCACAGCAATTGCTGTTGGATCTGAAGTCCTTACTACTCTCCCTAATGCTGCCCCAGTCCTTGTTTCTGCCCTAAAATTCATCCATTCTGCTCTCGTTGCCTCTAATCTTGATAGTCAAATTAAAGTCTCCACTCCACATACTTCTTCTATTATTCTTGACTCTTTTCCCCCTTCCCAAGCTTTCTTCAATCGATCTTGGGACCCGATCATGGTTCCCTTGCTCAAATTTTTGCAGTCTACAGGGTCATACTTTATGCTGAATGCATATCCATATTATGACTATATGCAATCCAATGGTGTAGTCCCCTTGGACTATGCTCTGTTTCGACCCCTACCTCCTAATAAGGAAGCTGTAGATGCCAATACACTTCTCCATTACACTAATGTTTTTGATGCAGTTGTTGATGCAGCGTATTTTGCAATGCTCTATCTAAATTTTACCAATGTGCCTCTTGTTGTAACCGAGTCCGGTTGGCCTTCCAAAGGTGACTCGTCTGAGCCCGATGCAACAATTGAAAATGCTAATACTTACAACAGTAACTTGATTAGGCATGTCCTCAATAACACAGGCACGCCCAAGCGTCCTGGGATTGCTGTTAGTACATATATATACGAGTTGTATAATGAGGATGAGAGGCCAGGCCCTGTTTCTGAAAAGAACTGGGGGCTTTTTGATGCCAATGGGCTACCTGTTTATATCTTACACTTAACGGGGGCTGGTACTGTGTTGGCAAATGACACTACAAACCAGACCTTTTGTGTTGCAAAGGAAGGCGCTGACCCAAAGATGCTTCAGGCAGCACTGGATTGGGCTTGTGGACCAGGGAGAGTTGATTGCTCACCTATGTTGCAAGGACAGCCATGTTATGATCCAGATAATGTGGCTGCGCATTCAACATATGCTTTTAATGCTTACTTTCAGAAAATGTCCAAGGCTCCAGGGACATGTGATTTTAAAGGGGTTGCTACCATCACAACTACAGATCCAAGTAAGTGACTGTATACCTAGTGAAAATAGTTGGAGAGACTATTCTTAGAAGTTATTAATTAGTCACTGGTTGCTAGACCTTTTGATTTATTATAAAAGACAGTGGCATGATCTATAATCATGTTAAAAGCTATCATGTTGGATGTCTCAGATGTTTGGGAGAAACCTCCCAAAACAGTCTACAGGTTTGCGAGCTTCTGTCTAGCTAGAAAATTTGGTTGATATCACAAAGTAATTTGATTTTAATTTCTTCCAGGACAGGACTAGTGGATAGGGGTTTCACAATGGGGCGGAGCTATATGCAATTCACTGGGGGCTTGTACCTCACTGACTCAGATGAAAATTTAAACTTTTGCATTAATCTTTTGTATTATTTTTGTTTACCCTATTAACAAAATGCTATTTTTTAAAAAATTTTGCTCCGCCCCTGGTTTCACTGCATTATTATGTTTTGTTGGTTTTATAGCGTCTGCTGATATGGTTTCACTGGTGCAGGTCATGGTTCGTGTATATTTCCTGGAAGGTATGATGATACATGCCATTATTTTACATTCCTTGTTTCTGCTTTAGAAACAATTCTGTTGCATGTATTTACTTGTTTTTTGTTTCTTTCTTGGCAAGTGCAGTGCTGGTAGAAATGGCACATTGACTAATAACACATCTCTTGCTCCATCCTCAAATTCAACTAGTTCTGATACCGCATCTCAATATGCATATGGTGGTGGTTCTTTCACGACCTCTGTTATTTTAGGCGCTTTGCTGACAACTGCAGTTTTGCTATAGAACGTTTTGTCTTTGTACAACCTTTGTCAGAAAAATTTGCTTTTAGTTCTGTTGTACACTTTCACTGAGAGGAGCTGCTTTAGATCTGTTTGGAAAGCTACAAGCCGATTCAATTTTGGTTTCCTGGAGAGGAGTTGAGGATTGGCCACCTAACTGTGTAGTTCTAACTTACAGTTGATCGTTGGGGTTAGTGTTCAAACTAGCCAAGACAAAAATTGAATTGTTTGATGTAACTAAGGGTAGATTTGGTTCGATTGTATTCTTTGAACACCATTTTTT
>JANVCQ010000230.1:8738079-8762359 GCA_025531925.1 Erythroxylum plowmanianum
AATTTCTTTTCAGAAATGTGCCATTTTGGGCAATATGTTTGAAAAATGTGAAATGCATGCTTATGTGGGTTTGTGGTAGTCCCTTAAGTAAGTCAAGTGCACTTGTCTATAGGCTTCTCCCGCCTGTCTGCTGGTGGCATGAAGCTCCTCATGGACTCCCCTAAGTTCACGGCTACACAAGACCGCTATGCGAAAATGTGTAGTACGTTCTATTTTGGATCCACCCGAACCATTTCCGATGTGTATGTGTTTATGAATTGTGATCATTTTGATGCCTTCGTTATGTTTGATGTTATGACTTGCTTGATAAGTTGTGAATTTGGAAAATATGTGTTGCATGGTTTTCAATGTAAATTTTGCTATGGAAATGAATAATGCAATGATTTTTGCTTATTTCTTAGTTATAAGCATGTTATCCACGAGCCGTCGAGCTCACCCCCTTTTCCTTCCCATCCACATGCGATGAGCAAGATAACGAGTGATCGAGTCGAGGTCAAGGCATCACTCCCGTTTGCATTTTGATTTTGAAGCTATATTTTGTAAACAAAGCTTTAGTTGCATTTTTGGAGCAAAAATTACTATTTATGTGCCTTCTTTGTATTTTGACTTTTTGAGACATTGATGTATTGGGGATGAAAATGCTCACTAAAGCTTTGTAAGAACTCATATTTTGATATTAATAAAAGATATTTAGATTATTTTTGTGTTTTGTCGTTGAGTTTTCCAAAAGTTTACTTTGCAGTTTTTTTTTTCAAGTTCTCATAAGGGTAGATTTTGTGGGTTCTAGCTTTGAGGAAAATTCTGGATTGATATAGGCTAAATTGGACAAAGTAGTCTTCTTAAAAGTTGTAGATTAATTTCCTAACTTTCCAACGATATATAGTATGCCATTTTTGGATGTGGGAGTTAAAAGATATGATTTTTGAGGTTTGAGATGTTGTTTAGGATGACAATTTCGGATAGCCATATTGATGTGGAATTTAGACCCTGATAGAGGTAGAATTTATCATCGAGTTCTTCATAGAAGTTGTATATCTTTCTTTTAGCTTTCCATCGGTACCAAATTTTACAAATTTGGAATTTTGAGTCAAAAGATATGAATTTTGGAAGTTAGGTAGTCGGAGGAAGAAGGACCAGGAGGTTGTGCGTGTCGTGAGGGCAACGCCGTGCATTCTCACCCGTCGCGTGGGCGACGAGTCGCCAGTGTGACGCCACACATTCACGTGTGTCGCGAAGGCGACGCAGCCCTTTCCCTCCCTTGACCCGACCTCCTTCCACTCTTTTGCTCATAACTTTTTCGTCCGACCTTCGATTAACCTGATTTTTAAAGCGTTAGATTCCTAAGACATTCCTCTACCTCCTCATAAAAATTTGTAGGTTTTGATATTAATTTGAAAAAGATGTATTAAATCAAAGTAAGAGGATCGGTTAGAAGAGTATGAGTTGGATATTTTTTTGAACATGCTTCAGTATTTTGGCGATATCTCAATCTGTAGAGATCCAATTGAGTTGATTCTTGTTTGAAAATAAACTAGAGACATGGATCTACAAATGTTCTGAAGAAATTGAATTTCATTTCAGTCCCTAAGATTTTCAATTTCTGAAGTGAAGTTGGGTATAGTGTTCAATCTCGGATTAGTAAGAGCCGAAAGTATTTTGGCCATAACTTCTTTATGTCTAAACCAAATTGAGTTTTTTTGGTGTCTTTAGAAACTTAATGAAAAGAGCAAAAAATATTATGAAGAAGTCCTTTTGAAATTCCTTTTTGAGATGTTCCAAAATATGTTCGAAAGTAAGTGAGATGAGTACTCTTGTTGACATTTGGCTTGGTGTGGGCACACCTTCCTTGTGAGATGCACCTCCAGATGTCACGTAGGATGTCGGGTACGTGACTCGCGAGGGTGGGGTCCCAACACACCTATAAATACATCTCCTTCATCAACTTACTACACAAATTCAACTTCATTTTTGTTTTCATTCTACTTCCAACTTTCACCTTAATTCTTCTCATTTCAAAATCTCTTATCCACCAGAAACACCAAAGCAGAACATGGACATATCCACATTTCTCATTTATTAGTTTACTCTTGTCTATCATTTCTGATTCAAGAATCTTCATTCATTTGTTCTTTACTCATGACTAATCTCCACAATTTCTCATTCAAATAGTTCTAACTTCTATGAAACGTTCGGAGGCCAACATTGGTAATTATGTCTCAATCTTCAAAGAAGAAAGATAATATTGTGATATAACACATGCAACTGAGGCATTTTGGTGAGCAAGAGATGACGAAACTTCATAAAGGAAGCTTGTTAAAGGATGACAAATACAAAAAGATAGAATTTTGTTATTTTCATGAACTTAGTATAAAATCTAGTGTTTAGGAAGTGAAATATGTTGAGATAAATATATGAAAAGGTCAAGTTAGGGTCAATAATGAGTGGTAATGGTTCAAAGGTGATACTAGAACAAATTGGAAGAGAAGCTAAGAGGGTTAAAAATTCTGATTTAGAAGATATAATAAAATTAGAAAGAAAGCATCAACATAATATAGCCAAGGATAGAGTGAGAAGGATTGTTAGGTAGCCAAAGAGTTATGGATAGGGAGACTAGGTTACATAAGCACTAACCATCAATGATGGAAATAAATCTATCTTTTAGGGGACTAGGAAATTTGAGAGAAAGATAGGGGATGGGGGCTATAATGAAGGATGTAAGGTTTCATGAGATAAAAAAATTAACTGCATTTGGTCAGATTTTGCTAAAAAAGATTCACACTTTAGAGGATGTAACTGATATGTTGATAAAGTATACCCATAGAAAAGTTCAAGTATAGTTTGGACTTGGTGAATATTTCTTAGCCCCTTCAAGGATTATATGGGAAGGACTGCTTATTAGTTAGACATTGAAGAATTCAAGTTAAAATGAAAAATTGTGAAATATGACTTGAATTATGGTTAAATAAAATTTCAATGAACTTAAACTTATGGTAAAATAGAGTTTTAGCGTCATTAGGAATCTATAAAAATAAGGTTTTAGTGACTGTAAGCTTAAATGAAAATAGAATATAAGTAACCTTAGGCTTATATAGTATTAAAGTTTTGCTATAATTAAACTTCTTATAAGTAATCTTAGTTTGTAAATAGTTTGAGAAGGATCTTACAAGTTGAGACATAAGATGATCCAAGAAAAAAAATTTGGAAAGAAATTTTAAGAGGTTGTGTAAGGTTGTGGTTATCATACTTTTCTTTGTATTATTCTTAAATAGTAATAAATTTTTTTGTCTCCTTACCTTTGAACATAGGTTACATAAATCGATCGATGGATGTAAATTATTATATTTTTGTTTCTTTATTTTCTCCTATATTTCTTTCAATTTTCTCGTAAAAGTTATTATTAAGCAATTGATATAGTAACTTGTTTCTTCCATGATAGGTCTATAGGTAGACCACATTTTACCTGTATTATATGCCCATAACTCCTACATTTATAATATTATATATGGAAATTATAAACTTTTTGAGAGAATTTATATGGGCTTTAAATTTTCTTCTTCCTTTGTCGATGGCTTTCTACATTTTGCATAATACCTAACGTACTACCCTCAAAGTGGTTCTTGAACAAAAAAAATAGTGTGTAATGTTTGAATTTGAAGCCGGGAATTTGAAATGATTTATTAATCATAATCATTGGTTTTTTCAATCTCTAGCTTTGAATCTTTTATAAAAAGTTGATCACTCTTCTACCATCTTTATTTTTTGCCTTTTGTAAACAATTTCAATCAAGATCTCTTTATGGTCTACTTCTCATCTTGCTAGTCTTCATGCCTAAGGTGAACTTTCATCTTGCCTTGTGGTCCTTAGCTTATCTTTCTTCAAAAAAAATTAACCTATTATAAGTTTACTTATAATAGGTTAAATTTATAACCATGTCTTTGCAATTGCAATAACTACGATTAAATTAGGTATTGATGCAAGTAATGAGTCTAGTAATTAATCAAGTATTATGAATTCAAATATTAGTGATGACTATAAATCTAGGAAAGAAGAGGTCTAGACATATATCACCCTTCCTTAAATAACATAAAATCTCTTAGGAAACCTTCATATTTAGCCCATAAATTTTTAAGGAAGACTTACTAAATCTTAAATATCCTAACTCCCTTAAAAGGGAATTAATAAATTATATCATAAAGGGATTCAACAACATGCTATAGGTAATAAAAAGCATCTTTATTCTAAGTACATTTGGATTGTTTAACTACTATACTCAATGCATTCCTTCACATGATGATCAAGTGCTTTTTCTTCCACATAGTGAATGGAGATTTTGATAGAGAGCTTCAAATTCGACATTAGGCTTTCCCTTCACCTCTCAAGAAAGACTATATTAGGGTTTCATGTTTACCACACAATCAACTTCATAAAAAAAATATGTATAGTTTATTATATTAAGATAGGGTTAGGAAAAACTACTCGCCTAGCACAAAGTCAATAGGTTAAGCCTAAGTTAATTAGGCTCTAGGTCAAGCTCAAACATTTTTAAAATTTAAGTTTTACCCTCGATCCTAGGCTTAGTTATATTGAGCCTAACTTGGATTATAGCCTGAATATCATAAATGTTCATGCTCGTTGTTCTTTGAATTTGTTATTATTATTTCAATTTGTAAGTCTTCAAGCTAAAATCTAAGTTGTATGAAGTTTGCGTCACCTTCTCTCTTATTCATATCACTTTGAGTGAGCTTTTCTATATTTTTAAGTGATTTTTCTCTCTTATTCCCACAGAGAATACATATTTCCTTGTTTTTTTTGCCTAATTCTTTCTCTTTGATATTTCATCATTTTGGTATGAAATCTTTAAATTTTTCTGTAATTATTATCTTTCTTCTATTTAATTATTTATAATTATGAGTTTTTTTCAACAATAGGCTTTAATGATAATCTTTTTCTCATCACTAGCCTTAGTGCCCACTTTTGCATCATCCCTCTTTCTCCACTTAATTGGACAAATTCTTTCTTTAATTTTCTCTTTCTATAAAGAAACATCCTTTAGCAATGCAACTATGGTTATCTGTAATAGCCCTCTTGAGAGAGGAATTCTTGTGTTTGGTTCTGTTCTTCATTTGTGACAAGCTCCAATTTTTTAAATCTAGAAGAAATTTCCAATAATTCTCATGCCCCTAATCTCAGGAGTGTTTTATTTAACTTTGACACCATCATTGCCTATAATGAGTCTATTGGTTTGATAATGTAACATTATGATTAAACTGTGTAATGATATGAATTTGTAGAATTTTAAATTAATTTTCCTATTAACTTATGTTTTTATACCTGGTTATGTGGGATTAATTTTCTTATAAGAGTTATCACTACTACTTCTGTAATAATGGATTTGAGTGGTTAAAATATATGAGAAGTATTAGTTATGAATATAAGTCACTTAGATCTAGGAGTTATCATTATTGCCATTATAATCCTAGTTTAGTTACACGAATTAATTATCTTTTTGATTGGTTACTTAAAGTATTATGACTTTTTAATAGGCCAAAGTTTGATTCAGCTCGTGTTCGAGCTAAATAGCCTAAGCTCAATTGAATTTCAAGTTAGGCTCAATCGATAAAAAGGGACAGTCATAAGCAACTCAAATCCAGCCAGTCCATTTCCATTATATATCATAATATATGATTATTTGATATTAATAAAATGTTTCCTCTAGTGTTAACTTGTTTATATTCTTTTTTAAAAAAATCACAATAGATGCTAGGTATGAGTAAATGTGGTAATGGGTCAAGCCAGGCATGAGCCTAGGTTGAAAATTATTAATTAGGCTTAAGCTAATCAAACCTAAGATATGCTATCCGAAGCCTAATCAACCCTCAAGGTAAGTTCTTGGGCTAGCCCCTTTTTTAAATTTTATATTTTTATTCAATACTTAAATATTTTAATGAAATGTTTTATCCCAATTTCAAATAATTAAAACTATGAAAAATATGTAGCATAAATATTAATTATTTTTTAAAAATAACTTATAAATAATATGGACACTATCACTAATTATTTGAGATATATTAATAATTCTCCATGTAAATTTTAAATATACAATAAAAATATATCGTATCAATTAGTAAATAAGTTTGTTAAAAGAAAAAATATTGTTTAAAAATTTTATAACATACTTTGTTATCCTAAAAATCATTTTTATATAAAGTTAATATGTGTCATTTTATATAGAAAATGTTTTGCAGCTCATTAATTTTTCTAAAGAAACCTAATATTATATGTCAATCCTCTAAATTGCTCAAATTTGTCAAATTATCTCAACTTTAATAAAAAAATTCATATTTATTTTTATTTTTATTTTTATTAAATTAATATTTCTAAGTCCAATTTCTTGCTTTTGTCAAAAAAATTAATCAAAATATACTTGCTTATTTAAAAATAATAATAATGTGACTTTATATTATTGTATCTTTTTTGTTACTAATCCTTATTAATTCATTTAAGTCTAAAAATAAAATGATATTTGGTCCATTCAAAACATGAAAGAATATTATCAATTCATGACCTAGCCTATGCAACAAGTATCATAGTATTATTATCATTATCATGCTATTTTCAAAACATAATAGTATCATAGTGCTATTATTATCTAAATGAAAAAAGATATAAAAAGGAATTATCAATTATAGCCAGAGATTGAAGTTGAGCTAACAGGTATAGACAATAGTATAAAGTTTTCTTTATTAACCTACATAAAACCATATAAGCAAATATTTATATCTACAATTATAGAAACCAAAGTAATTAAATAAATAATAATAAATCAATAAGTAAACATTAAATAAAACAAACGATAGTAGAGGAAAGGGGCTAGCTAATCATTATAATCAAGATCGTCAATAGTTCACATCACTTCATCAATATATAGAAATATTATTATACAAATTATACCCGAGCATGTAACAATTATACTAAATGAATATTCAAACACATGATAATTAAAAATCAAATATACCTTAATCATCAGATATTTATTCAAAGAAATTTTTAGTTGGAATACTAGTCTCAGTACTTGTATCAATATAATATATCATAAAGAATAAAGTTTACACTGAATATCTTCGTCATCTAACTAACTTCAGGCATATATAAGGCCTTCCACATTATTAAGGTGAAGTTGAGCATGATGAGGACTATCTATCCAATCGCCAGTACTATAAGCAGACTTCAAAGTGATAGTAGAGACTGGAATTACCAAAAGGTGTCATGCAATTGCTTGCATAATCGAAAAAGCCCTTCTATGTGTCTCCTAATATATCAATACATCAAGGTACATATTTTTAACTTCGATCACAACAACCACCTTTAAATAGTTGTCAAACTCCATCCTACTATAAGAAGTGTTAGTGTTTTTTTCTTTGATGAATTATGTAAATTGAAGACTCACATCAATCTTATGAACACTAGACAAAGCTGAAGCTAATATTAAACTACTGAGATCCTAATCTTTGCCCAATCTTAGTTGATTAGAATTATTTAATGAAATTAACATGTTTATCAGTCTGATCACTATATAAATTTTGATAAGAAAAATATAGTCCCTCCATCTTATATCTTGGTTAAACACATAAATGATTGTCATAGTTTATTTGACCATATACTAATAAGAATGGAGTTTCTCCTTCATTTACTCTGCCATGACTTGAATCAACTTATTAGAATCAAATATCGAGCTAGAAAGGCTTCCTTAATCTCACGTATGCTAAAGAAAATGTACAAAGTTAGATATTTTGTTAGTTAGAACAACTTAGTAGCATTATAAACTATCTCCAACTTTGCATAAGGAGCTTTAACTAACTCCCATCACTTCGGTGCTAAACTCCAATACGTTATGTTATTGTGAATCAGCTCTTCTACTTCCTTTATTACCTCAACCCATCATTCACAATCAAATTCATGATATGTATAAAACAACGTATATAGAATAACCTTCTACCAATCCACAAGCTCTCAAGTTGTAACTTGTTCTTCAATTTTTCTGTCGTCCTATTATTTGTGCTATAGTTATCAAGAGTTATAGTTGAGGGCTTAGTGTCGATGTTTGAATCCATTATGCAATCCAACAATGCAATTGTCAACCTTCACTTTTCTTTCCTATTAAGACATATATCTCATATTCTAGTTCTCCTTTCATCATAGTCAACAAATTATTTACCACCTTAAGCTATCCATCATTACCAAAAACTTATACTCTTGACTATTAAAAGTACCCACAAAATTAATTTTTTTTTAAGCTTAGGAATTTCCATATATCTAATGTTCTAACAATTCTATCATATATTTTGATCTACACTGCACTACTACCTTTAATAGTAAGAATGGTTTAAAATCTCCATTCTTACCTAATCTCAAAGTACCATTTATTCTTTAAAATAATATAACAATTCCTTATTAAAAATTATATGGTAAGACCTTTTAGTGTTTATTACCTACCAATTTGTAAAATCAAAATTACTCATAATCAAAACATGATTGCATTTTTCATCCTCTTTATGATAACTCTCCTAAACTACAATAACACTTACTTTTCCATTTGTTTCCTT
Organism: Erythroxylum plowmanianum; assembly: GCA_025531925.1. Lineage (NCBI taxonomy): Eukaryota > Viridiplantae > Streptophyta > Magnoliopsida > Malpighiales > Erythroxylaceae > Erythroxylum > Erythroxylum plowmanianum. The sequence goes on from JANVCQ010000230.1 coordinate 8,746,683, forward strand.
TTTTTTTCTAATTTCCACTCTTTCACTATAGATAGTACCTTTTGAAGTATTATTTTTCTTTAAAGTTAAAGCATCAAACAACTTTAGTGCTTGACTTGGATTGTGACTTACTTCTATGATTAATATCCTTTTCTTTGAGATTAATTAAAAAAATCTTAAACTTACTCAAATATTCAATTATATGCCATACTTTAAAAGTGACAATTAAATATTCAAACTTAAAATCTAGCATGACGTTAGTATCTCTGTTAACGTCACTGAATTAACAAGCCACTTCATACATAAATTTAAACAAGTATGATTATAGATGGATTAGATTTTATATATCAGACTTGATTTAAAAGATTAAATGAAAGTAAGGAAAATTAAAAAAATTGAAAGATAAAGGGTAAAAACATTAATTAATTTGGGAATCAAACTCTAGAGAAGGTGTCTCATGGCCCTTTCTCTTTCGTGACCCTTTATCTTTCATCTTCTACATCTTCCTTTGAGAATAGCGATGATGAAGAAGAAGAAGTGGAAGACGAAGATAGGCAATCTTTTGTAGTATTATTTGTTAGCGAGTGAGAGACACATAGTTAGTATTCTTACACTTAACAAACTAAACACTTGGATTTAAGGAAGTGAAGAGGATGCTCAGTCTTGATGGGTACTACTGCTTCAACTTCATCTTGCCATTTTCATCTCAAATTGGTAAAGTTAAAAGTAGGATTAGGAGGGATTGAAGTGAAACATCAAATGCTAGGTTGGTCTAGAGGATGACCTTTTATTTGAAATTACCAGTATCGTTAAAGCAAAATGTTAGCCTTGGTTTTGGCTTTGCTTTTCTTCATTTATGTTCCTTTACGGTCATTTCTTTTGATGGGTATCTTTGCTAGTTAATTATTCTTGGTGGGTTTTTTGTTTAATCTAATTTATTTATTAGGTTTTGGTGAAAGGTGAGGTTGTCTGAGCTTGAATTGAGGTTTGTAGTTATGTGATGGGTGATACTGAAGTTATGCAAAGATTCAATCTTCATTTGCTACTATGCAATCATAGTTTGGCATTCCAAAGCAGCCATTTTTACTTGACTTCCAGGAGTTGAGTCAAGCTCAAATGGGTGTTAGACATTTTGGTCAAAATTTCAAAGTTGAAATGGGGAAAAGAGCAGGGGTACCACTGACAACCCCTAACTAGATGCCACCCATTTTGTTGTATTTTTAAATCCTGGAGTCTAAGTTGATGAATCAACAAATCGGTTCATAGAATTTCTGCCTGGGACGGAGTCATTCATGGTCTTTATTGTAATCGACAGTTTGCTTCTCTTTTAACTTGTTGCCACCATTAAGCCCTAAAACTTTTAAGGATTCTTCCTCATATATTGCTTCGGAGTCCATGTCTATTGGTGTGTATATAAAGAATAGAGACACAAGTTCTCAAATTAGGTTTGAGGTGTAAAATTAAATCCAATTGTTATCAAATGTGTTTAAATTTATGTCTTACGTAGTTTTCTGAATTAGCAGCTTTGGAAGATACTAATGTTAGGCTATATTTGAAAAAAGTTGAAAGTTCAAGTATTTAGTTGTCGTTTTTTAACATTTGAATTATAATGACAAAATTGAGTAAAATTTGAGATTTTTTTTGTAATAAACCATTTTCTTTCTTCTTTCCTGTACTAATAACTAGACCTATATCTGATCCACCTTTATGTATATCATATACCTTTTTTTTTCAATTCTTTAGACTGCAAAACATTCTTAACATCACTGAAAAAATTGTCTCTTTACCATACAATATGGTATTGATAAAATTCTCATATAAATTGGAAAGGGAACATAAAAGGATTATACCTTGATCCCTATCCTCAATTTTAGTCCCAATACTTTGTAATTCCAGGATGATCCAATTAAAACTATCAATATGAACTTTCCCCTCTATACTTTATGTTATCTTTAAGGTACACAAATGATTCCTAAGTGATTTTTTATACTTATTTTTATATTGTTTCTATTACGAAGCAATGGTTATTTCACCAACCACATTTTTCAGGACCTCATTGCCCAACTTCCATAGTATTGCACTGTGCAGCTTTGACATAATTTCTTCCTTATCGAATGCTTCTAAATTATCTGGTAGTTTTTCAATCTTTTTTTTAGCACTACTATGCATCTATATTGAATAAGAACAACCTTCATCTTCACTTTCCATATAGTACAATCATTCAATCCATTGAATTTCTCAATATCAAACTTATGAAGAGACATCTTGACAACAAATCCTATGCTCGAACACTAATTGTTGAGCAAACGGAAGCAATATAGGAAGAAAATAAATGAAATAAAAAGTATGAATGATTTGGCCAATATGTGACTTACATCTACGGGTAAGAGGATATATTTATTTTATTACTATGGAGAAGTATAATAACAACCCTCTCAATCTCCCAAAGGTTCTATTTTACAAAACTCTTATCAAGGTATTTATAACCTGAAGTTACATGTAAGAAGTTTAAGTACAATGAAGCTTTATTTCTACATATGCCTAGTATTATTGAAACTCTATTTTCATAAATACTTAACAACACTAAAACTTTATTTTTGCTTGTCACAAAAATTCATGTCACAAGTTTAGTGCCTACCCCACACTTAACATTGAAACTACTTTACTTAAAAGTCATTTCGATCAATATGAGACCAATGCCGATCCATATTCTTATCCACCGCTAATTTTACTATTTATTAAAATTTCAATGCTTATCTTAATATTATGCGTCTTCCTTCTCAAAAATAATCTCTTAAGAATAGAAGAGAGGAGGTAGAATGAAGTAAATAATTTACCTCCTATCTAATTTGTTGCACAGAATTTTGTTTTTACTCATTATCGCCAACTCTTTGTTACGAAGTAATACATCTAAGAAATCGTCGGGAGTGGTCGCAGAAAATTAGTAAATTAAACATACAGTACAAGGATTCAAATAGGAAATCAGTATAATTATGAGAATTTGTTACAAACTAATTTATTAACAGGGCGATCATATTAAAGGTAATGCATAAAAACTACATGACTAGAAACAAACTAGAAGAAGGAAGGTCTTCGTGTTTTCTAATCCGAATGAGATCACACGCTTCGCATGACTTGCATAGGAAAATGCTTCCCTTTTTAGACTCCTACCGTTACCAAGCATCATCTTCTTTCTGTTGTCGAAGATCGAGCGTGCAGGGTTAGTTTCGGCTTGTAGCTTGAAAGCTTCGTTAGGCATAATCATATTTGTTTTTGATAAGGTGGTATTTTTCTATCTGACCTCCCAAAAGCTACCCTTCTCTGACGTAAACAAAGAGCCAAATGCGTGATTGCTCTACTTTCCTTCTAATTAACCGTCAACTCGTAATTACAAAAAATGGAATTAAAGATAAATCCCTCATAAAGGAAAAAAGAGAGGATAAAATAAATGTCCAGAATTCATATTCAATACAAATCGTAATTATTGAGCACTGTTTAATTTACTTATCATAAATTTGTGTTCATTAACTATTTAAAATAAATCATTTTGATTATTTAATCGCAATGGAGTCCCAGCAAATCATCCCATAACAGTCTTCTTTCTTTCCTGGTCATACATAATTCATGCATCTCCAACCCTCCACAATTGGTTTCACTCCAACTTCCCTTTTTTTTTATTTTGTTTCTTCAACTGATATTTCCTAGTCTTTAGGTACTTAAAACTTTCTTCTTTGTAAGACCACGAACATGTGCTTTTCCACTTGGTATCCAAAGGAACAAAGAAAATGATGGGCAAGATGTATGAAGAAGCTGGGTGCTTTGATCCCCAAATTCCTCTCACCATTCAAGAAGGCGTCGAGGGTGAACTCTGCCAAGGTCTGCCGCCTCCGTTGCCGCCACTTATGGCCGTTGGAACCACCCATAGTAACCATAACAATTTCGAAGAAAATCTCAGGGTCTCAGCAGAGGAGCTTTCCATCCAACTCCAGCATCAACTAGCCTTCAATGCACATCTCATGCAGGACTCCCCAAATCATCAAACACTCTCCTATGAACACTCCAACTGGGACCCTAACAACATTCAAGAAATGCAAGACAGTAGTACTGGAAGCATCCACCAAAGCTTCAATCTTTCTTCAATGCAAGAACCGCCCTACACTCCTACACCAGACCTTATCAATCTCTTGCACTTGCCAAGATGTTCAGCTTCTTCTCTGCTTCCAAATTCGTCCAGACATTCCTTGGGCTTGATGGGTGATCACCTTGCGGTCGCGGACTCTAGCTCTTCATCGTCTGTTCTTTACGACCATCTTCTCCATTTGAACCTTCCACCACAACCAGCTCCTTCATTTAGGGAGTTGTTTCAGTCCCTACAACCAAATGGCTATACCTTGACACAGTCGCAGGGCGGTTCTTTCTTCGGTGGCGGGGAAGAGCTGATCAGAGATGTAAGTGGACCAGGAAGTCTTTATCATGATGCTGATGGTTCTCAACAATTTGACGATGGAGTCCTGGAGTTCTCTAGGGAAGAAGCTTTTGCAGGTAAAGGTAGAAAAGGTGGAAAAGGAATTCAGCATTTTGTTACCGAGCATCAGAGAAGAAAACACATGAATGATAAGTATGCGGTCTTGAGGAATTTGGTTCCTAATCCTACCAAGGTACCTCCTTTTAAGTACTTTCTCAGTTACTTGCATATTTCAAATGCGATTTTATAGGGGTATGTAAGTTCTTTTTGTTTGTTCATCATTGCCTTCTCCGTTTCATATTTGTTTCCGAAAGAGTGATAGAGCATCTGTGGTGAGAGATGCGATTGAATATATAAAAGAGCTACTCAGAACTGTTAGTGAGCTGAAATTACTGGTTGAGAAAAAGAGATACAGCAGAGAAAGGACCAAGAGGCACAAGACTGAAGAGGATGCTACAGGGGACGTCGATAGCTCTGTAATTACTTGCATGAACCCTCTTGGAGATTCACAGCAATCCTTCAATGGATCGTTGAGGAGTTCATGGCTTCAGAGGAAGTCTAAGGATACAGAGGTGGATGTCAGAATTGTTGAAGATGAAGTCACCATCAAAGTAGTTCAACGAAAGAAGATCAGTTGCTTGCTGTTCGTGTCCAAGGTCCTTGATGAGCTCCGTTTGGATCTCCACCATGTTGCAGGTGGCCACATTGGTGATCACTACAGCTTCTTGTTCAATACCAAGGTTGGTAATTTGTTGCCTTTCTTTATCTATATATTCAGTCCGTGGTTATAGTTTGCCTGAAGTAGAAGATGTAACAATGGCCTTGATGGAACATATGTACTTTTTGTTGTGGCAGATATATGAGGGATCTAGTCTTTATGCTAGTGCCATAGCCAACAAGCTAATTGAGGTTGTGGACAGACAATATGCATCTGCTCCACCTACAAGCTGTTATTAGCAAGAATTTCTCCAGCCAATGTCGTCCTATAATCAAGTATTGCAGTATCTTTTCAATTTAGACTAATTATAAGACTAGCTATATGTAGCTATATTTTTGGAGTTCTTTCTTTTCTTTTTCATCGTGGCTAAATTGGACTCAACATATATGCAACATGGTATACGCATGAATACTGAAATGTTCTTATACGCGATGAATACTCTTAAACTTTTTCTTATAAATACATATAAATCTAACAAAACTATACTATTAAATAAATTGCTCTTTTTAACTTGAATCCTTAGATTTTTTTAATTATGATATTTATTTTATACATTCTTTTTAAATCCACACATTTAAACTTCTACTATTCATAAATAATTGTTTGCTTCTAAAAAAGATTGACTCATTGTAATGAATTTCGTACTGTACTAGCAAGAAAACGATACAAAATGAGATATTTTGATACCAAGTTTAAATACTGATCTATAACAAGTACCGACCTGTTTTATTTGATGTCGACCATATACCGGCCAGTATCGAAAATTTTTAAAACATAACGGACATTTTTGCAAAAAATGAAAATTTTTTAAAAAATTTCCCTCCCCCAACCGACGACTTTGCTACCTTCTTCTTCCTCTCTATATTTTTTTCCTCACACTCTCACTCTCTCTCTTCTTCGTCATCATCTCTTTTTATTATTAATAATATAATATTTAAATTCATATAGTGAATAATAATTATATTTTTTCTACAAAGAATAATTAAAAATATATAAAAATGAAAATTAAGAAGCCTCAAATTTTTGTATTTCTTTTTTAAATTGTTAATATAAATATAACAATATTTTATTATTAATAATGATTACATATTAAGATAAACAATATTTTTTATTATTGAAAATTAAATATTAAGATAGAAATTATATTTTATTATTCATAATAATTATTCTTTTCATTTGATATTTTGATGTAATTATTATTTATTATATGATAAAATTGTACTATTTTAAATATTTGATATTGTTCTTAATTCTATATTTCCATGATAATAAAACAATCTTTTTATATTAATGTGGTTATTATTTATATGTGAAATATTGAAAATAATATTAAGTAAAATAAATAAATTGTTGTTATTTTAAATTTCTATTATTATAATTTTTTGAGATAAAGTTGGTTTAAAATTATACAGTACAATGATTATTTTGCAATTTTTAAAAAAAATTAGGGACTATTTTACAAATTTAAAAAATTACCTAAAACGGTACCCAGTATTAATCAGTAACGGTACAGTATTGTAGCAGAATCCAATCCAGTACCTAATTTGGTAAGGTATTCGTAAGATTGGATTGGCCTGTATTTAACTTCATGAATGGTGTCCTATTAGGTACCTTTAAGAAACTAGTTTTACGTGCTATATTTAAAGCAGACCTTGGGCAAGGGCAGGCAGGGCACTTGCCCAATGTCCAACTTTATGAAGAATAAAATAGACAACAAAAAGGCCCCATTTTATTTCATTTTTTATAAAGATCTTGATTTTCATAAAGAATAACAAAATGGCCTCTATTTTACTTCTTTTATTCTTTATAAGAACATACTCTTCATTATCATAAAGAAAAAAGGACAAAATAGGACATTTTTTTATTTGACCAAAGCCTATAAAACGTCAGGACCGCCCTGGCTATATTAACAGCTCATCTTTCTCGATTTTGATCCCTAACGAGTAGGATCTGAGAATAATAATTTAACTATAGCAGTTTATACAACTTCTTTATAATCCTTCGTTTAGTTTTATATTTTTAGAAATCTCTGTAGTTTGATTAATTGAATAGGCAACTTTAAACACATTATATTGGTGACCAAGTTAAAACATTATCTATGTATTTAGTGAGAAATAGACAAATAATTAATATAAAAACGCTTTGAGTCATAGTATTGTACTAATTGCCAATTTTATCAGGTTATAGTAAAATATTAATAAAATATTTTTATTAACTATTAAATTGCTTGTTTCTCTAAAATTATATTCAAATCATAGGGAACAATTTCAAAATACATAGTAAAAGTTAACTTAAATATGGTACATGAATTAACTAATTTTATGATGAATTAATTATATATCTAGCATTATTCGATTCATGTGATCTCAAATATGTAACAATTTGATTTAAAAAAAACTATCACTTATAAGCTAAATCCTAAAATTATAACACAAAAAACCTTATTTTATGGACAAAATTCTTTTACCATCAATTTTCATATGACATTAAGTTGGGTGACTTTTTTTTGATACATCGGAAATGAAACAAACAACTAACGACTAAAACCAACATCGATGAAGTCCACCTCAAGAAGGGTAGATAGTTGTACAGGACAAGAATCTCATATTGAATATCCAAAATCTCTCATGAACTCCTATTTGGCCAAGAAATCAACACAAAAATTTGTCTCATAATTAATATCTCTTATATGACACTCCCAATTATGTTTGATCAGAGCCCGACAATCCTTTATCAGAGCTCCAAGTAGGTGGTGACTCAAACTAGATGAGTTAATAAGATGGATAGCAAGTTGAGATTCAGACTCTAATATCACTGGACGCTAACCTGCTTCCTAAACAAACTGAAGCCTGTCGAATTGCTTGAAGTTCTGCATTAATGATTGACACTATCCCACTTTAAAAGAAAGGATAACCTTAACAATATAAAATATTCAAGAGTTTTAATATGATAAACAAGATCAAGACACTTGGAAATTGAATCGGGAGATTTTCTCTATTCATTTTACAAATATATCTTTGATAGCTATTGAGCTCTTAAAGTGATACTTAATATCAAACAGTTCACCTTAGTGCTTGCTCATTTGAATACATACAAGGGATTGAAATATCGACCATTTGAAGTTAAATTTTGCAAGCTATATTAACCACTTAACTATGAATATATTTAATAAATATTGGTATTTTTAGAAACATACGAAACTTTAGTTTGCACAAATAATTAACATTTCCTTATTTTTATTGAATGGATTTCAAAACATTAGAACTTTATTTCTAAATAGTTAAAGGTTACAATGAGATTAGGCTCATAGTGATTTTTTTTGGGTTTTAATTCCGAGTTGAAGATTCAAAAAATGAGTTTCACTATATAAAAAAATATGAATACCCCACTTTATAATTATTTACAAGCTCAAACTTTTATGTATCCTAAAATAAAAGAGAAATTGTTAGGAAATTGGGACGAAATCCTATCTCGACTATACCTGAATAATTACGAAACTTTTTTACAAATTGCTTTCCTAAAAATCAAGATCATTTTAATTATATAAAATAGTTGACATATAATCATAATAATGTGTGAATCTAAATTCGTACCTTATTTTTAAGCTTAATCATATTTTTGTCGTATCTTGAACCATTTTCAAAACCGATCCATCTTAACCACCATAGTCAGATAAATGTCTGTCCTCTAATGGTATCTACATAATAAACTGAGAGAACTCTGTAACTCTTACAGAGAGGGTTAAGCAAGAAGTGTTAGTGCCATTAGAGCTTAAGTCTATTTATAATAGGTTTTGTATTGGACCTCAAATCTTTTTATTTTTTATTGATTTATTTGTTTAATTATTTTTTAGAATTGAGTTAAGGTATTAGATTATGGCCTAAGGTAAGTAGTCTTTGGATTAAATGAAGGAGGGTTATTTTTGGAAGGGCAAGTAAAATGAAGGGTAAAATTGGAAGATTTGACTAAAATGTGGTATTGAATTAGAAGAAGAAGAGAGAATGTCGTGGGTGTGAGGAGAAAAGAAGAAGAAGAGAAAATGAAGCTAGGTTTTGGAGATCTTGAAGAGTTTGAAGCTAAACAAGTAAGTATAAGCACTAAACCCTCTTGATTGTTGGATGAACCATATTTAATGATAGTTAGAAGTGAAAATGAAGTTGAATATGTATAGGAAGTTATTGACGCATGGTATATGAAAATGTTTTAATCTTTTAGGGTTAATAATCAAAGATAGATCATGATGTATTTGTCAATGATTTTGGGTTGAAATGAAGTTGAAAATGAAGTAGAAAGGATGATTTTTGTATAAGACGTGTTAGGTGTAAGATGTTGGGGGTGAGAAATTAGGAAAATGGGACAAAGGGGCTGGAAATTCGTAAGTTTTTATGGAAGTTCGTCGCGGCGACGTCAAATTTTCCTACACCAAATATGCTTTGGTATTTTAGGCAAATGAAATGATTTTTGATTTAGAGTAAACTAGAGACATAGAGCTACAAGTTGTTTGAAGAAATTAAGTTTAAATTCAGTCTCTAAGGATTCCAATTTTTGTAAGGAATTTGAGCGCAGAATATTGTTTCAGTATAAGATCAGTCCGAAAATGTTTGAAGTATAACTTTCAGATTACTAAACTAAATTGAATAATTTAGGTGTCATGAGAAACTTAAGACAATGGAGAACATGTTTCTAGAAGAAAATGTTCTCAAATTTCTTCATTTACCTGATCATAATGATCATGATAAAATTGACCCGAAAGTTTAAATTTTAAAAGGGGTTATAGTTCAATTATAACATGTTTTGATTATTAAAGTTTTATGAATTTTCATTTGAATTTGTATTGAATGATAAATTGTTATGTTTAGGAAATAAAAAAAAAACTTATCCAAGAGCAAGAGGAAAGGCAATCTTGTGCTTGGAATTCAAACAAAATTAGGTGGGTAATGTATTTATAATTATTGTGTAATTGGGCAAATTCTTGCCTATTTGTATATATGTTGATTTGCTTGATATTGAAATCATTGTGAATGTTTGAAAATGCATTGTGATTTATGAATTATGATCAAGTTATGCGATTGAAATATGTCATGACATTTTGTATGAATGAAAAGATGAGAAAGCATGAAAGTATGAACATATGATAAAACGAATATGTGCTTTTGTTTGTGCGAGAGTGGAACCATTCCTTTCGTCACGTACATGTTGACAAGAGTCTTCTCTCGACTACTCGTTTGTGGCATATGAGCTCTGAAAATGGACTCATTCTGTTTATGGTGTAAACTTTGGTTTCTCCATTCTGTTACCATGGAACCTTTGAGTCATTTGTTTGTGCATTGCATCTTTAAATTGTCAAGTATGATGTATTTACGTGCTATGCATAATGGTTAAAGCCTATGTGATCAGTTATGCGATGACTTGCTTAATTGTGAGTTTTTGAGCTAAATTGAGAATGCTTAAGTTGTTAGATAAATATATATATAGAATTTGTGGCAAATTACTGATGACTATAAATATATTAGCCACTGAACTGTGTAGCTCAACTCATTATTTTCACTCATTAGGTGCAGAACGAGAAGGTTAGCGATCCTTGCAAGGCATCAGAAATTCCAAGATAGTTAGAGACTTTTGTATTAAGTTAGTGACTATTTTGGAAAGCTTTATAGGCATATTAACATTGAGCATCCTTTGTATTTTGTTTTAAACTTTGATATGTATGATGATGTGTAGGTGAAGTCTATTCAATCTCTCTTGAATTTGTAATGAATTGAAGTTTCTTTGAGTATGTCTAAGTTTATCTTGTGGTTAAGTTTGGATGGTTAGATTTGAATGTATGTATTTGTTTAGAATGTTTGAATGTTGCAGTCTGGGTTTCAGATTTTGAGGGTTTCATCGCGACGAACCTTTCTGAAGGCGACTTCACCGCGGCGAAGAGTGACTTTCGCCGTGGCATATTTGACTCGAAGGGGCTAGGAGATTACTCCCAGGTGTTCGTTGCGGCGACACTTCTCTTTGCTATTTGAATCCTTTCGACCCTCCTCTCGCGTGATCCTTACCCGACAACCCCAAGCGGTCGTCTCGGTATAGGGAATGGAACTCGGGCCCAACATTGTTTGGTATAAGAGAAATAGTTAGACTCCATAAATATGGGTAATGAAGATCACATTTTATGACTCCGAAAGCGGGATTCAACATTTTGGACATTTTAGTAATTTAATTGAAATTAGATTACAATTTCAATTAAAATTTAATTAGAATTGCAAATAGTTCTAATTAAATATCAATTATGTCTAAATTAGAGCAATATCTCATATTGATCTTTATTCATTAAATATCTCATATTTAATTATAAAGTTTTACTAATTTTACAATCACGTTTAACTTGATTAAATTAACTTTGCTCCCTTTAACTCATTCTATATGTGAGACTCATTTCTCAAATATATTGACAATGATCATAAATTATAATTATAATTCATAATTATAATTAAATAAACTAAAACTTTTGTAATTTTTCTTTATTTCTCTAATTAAACAATTTATAATTATAGATCAAGATTAGCCTCTATCAATGCGTCATGACCACCTAAATATTTAGGAATGTCAAAGTAATTTGGAACCTTTGAGTGCATGATTTTTTTTCTTATAATTAAATCCTTTCATCATACAATGTTCCGACTAGACTTAGAGCATTGAATTAATGTCTACTATATTTTGAATCCAATGATATTAGTTCTTTGTTATTAGCTATCGATTTAATTAATGACATTTGTAAACTATTTATAAAGCGTCATTTTAAATTAGCTAAGAATTTTCTAAATCAATACTAATCCAGAACAACTGAACATTTCCCTGATTACTTAAGGTGATGAATCTTATCTTGATAAATCAACTACCTCCATATAGTTCATGACATATCCAATGACTATCGATTAAACGACCCATGATTAAATAGATCATAAATAGTATCAAAATATAACAATCCCTATACAAGCTAACTTTAGTGACCTCAAATTAAATGATCATTTATACAATCATCACAATGAGAATTTCATAAATATACAAGTAATGCTTTAAATGGATTTCTCATGTCGGATCTATTCAGTGAACTTATTCTCTAACAAGCATCCATATGTTTGTTTAAGTATCTCTATACTCTAGCCTGTGAGATCGACTATTTTCTTCATAAGGAAAAACATAAAATGTGCTAGTCTTTTTGTACTCTATTAATGTCTAATCTTAACAGAACAATGACTATAAACAATTTAAGAATGATATATAAATGCAGTAGGAATCTCATAATTATAATCTCATTATAATTTTATTTGCAATATACAATTATCCCATGAACTTTATCATATATATGTAAACATGTACAAGATAAAGAATGCCTTTAAATAATTGTCACTAAAATATAACCAAAGGAATAGAACTATCAGAAATACGGTTGAAATAAGTTAAAAATTGATACTAATAATTAATTTAGAAGGAATTAATAATTATTTTTATTAAATAAGAAAATGTTTTTTATTCACAAACAGACAATGAACAGAACAATCCGTATTCTTCCCCGTAAGACATGTCGTGGTACACCTTACAAGGCCATTTCAGACACAAAAAGAGCAATTACTTCCGTATCCGATAAGTCATGGCATAAGTCAATTGCAAACACGAACTCAACAATCGGTATGCAACAATAACATAAATATTCAACAAGTCATAGTACAAGACAATTACAAACACGAATATAACGATGATGTAAACACTCCAACTTTTTATTTACATAAATTAATAAAGGTAAAATATATAATAGAGAAACGAATGCATGTATAGCTTGGAAGACTTCTAGTATTTGTAGCAGATCGATCCTTCATTTTATTTCCTCATCGTGTTCCTCCAAACATCTGCACTGGTGGTGGAGCCATGATTTCTACTCCATGAGTTTGCACATTTCCCTCCCAACCTGTGCAGTTTCAATAGTACAAACTTTAATTTTTCCAGTTCTGGTTAATATACGTTAATCATTCTTGAATATTGTCCAATAATTTGAACATTTATGTTGAACATGTTCTTAGCATCGATTGCAAATCCAGTAAAAACGCAAAATTCAACTTGACACTACATGAAAGAAATTTTTTTACAAGAATTAAATATTGCACGCAACATTTGAGAAAAAGGTCGCAGATGAAGTATTAAAGACCAGATACTGCACGTATTTTCAGCCTATGCATATTTATGCATTCAATTGGACAGAAATGGTGATTATATAGAGGATTTACCAAGGGGCATATCAAAGCCACGGTTTTTGAGTTCTCTGTACTCTTGACAGAGGGCACAGGTCTCGCAACAACAGTGGACCAGGCAGTCGTTACAAGGATTCTCTTTTAGCATGTACCCTTTCCTCATTTTAGAGCGATATATGCATGAGTAAAGGCAGGCGCAACCGGTGAAAGAAGCGAGCAGGCAATAGATTGATCCACTTGCAGCACAAGCTGCATTGCAAAGTAAAGGCATACATGTTACAGTCACCTCCTATCAGGGTTTTTTAGTTTCAGATATTCATGAATATCAAACGTGAGCTGAACTGTATACTAACGTGTTGTTCCCTTGTCGACAATCTCAGCAATCCTTCCAAAAGTGATACACGGGCACCACCAAGTCAGGCAACCTGTAATTATACCAAGAACTAGTATCTAAACAAATGGAAAAGCATTTTCGAACATGGAACCACTGAAACCTAAAACTTCCTCCTCCATCATATTCGAGTCTTAATGTTTTCTAAGGACTTACAAGTGCGCATATCAGAAAAGCAGTCACAAAGGCCGGAGGACCAAGAAGCCTCCTGTTGATGATGGAATGTAGGTGGGTTCATGATGATTGTTTATTATTGAAATTGACGGAGATTTTCTGTTGATAGCTAGTAAATCCCAGAAATCTGACCTGTGTGGTTGCGTGAATTTTAACGGAGATCACTCCTATATATATATATACACATGTCCTTGTACAGTGAGGCGGATAAATCGAGGGAAAACAGTGCATTTTTTGTTTTACGTAGTCAATACGATGCTATCATTATTGATAGTGTCCAACGACGGCTTCGTACACAACGATCTACGCGGAATGACTAAACAAAGGACACTGTTTTATAACTCAGAATTCTGGTTGAGATGAATAATTCAATGTCGTAATTTTTGACTAAACATGCTTATCAGTACTTGCAAGGACACCAATCGTATAACCCTTCATGATTCACAGTCTTGTTTCTATTTTGAACATCTCATGCGGTACTCTATCCTTGGCTGTCCATGAACGTTTTTCTTACGAAGGACCAACAGTGGACTTCATAATGACAGTGTTTGTGTAAGATTTTTGAAAATCACCAAACCTTCTTACTGTTCATGTATGGTTCATTTAATGCATTAACCATTAATACATGCACGCATTAATGCCCATACATCACCGACTTACCTCTTTTGTGATGGGCAGAGGTGTTTGAAACGGTTTAAAGGTTTATTTTGGGTCCCTATCCTCATTAACGTACAAGCAGTACACCATCAGTCGTGCTAAAAGAGATGATAGAAGATTCAAAATTCTCATAGACATCCGAACTTCTGTGGAGCAATAGCTGGAGGTATTTTGGTTAAACTTCCGTTATTATATTCATTAATAACAAGCATGTGTCTCACGTAAATTTGTTTGTATGAGATGCATGTCATGTTGCTGTGTTCATTTTATTTGGTATCAGAGCTTCAGTGATGCCTCTGTCTTGCTTATGAACCGTGAATATCATGTCTTTGTTATACTCTGTTTTTGTTGAGTTTCTGTCGAAAACTTGAGCTTGAGGTTGTTGGATTTTTCCGATGTTTTTTGTACATACTATGGACGTTAGGGTCATGTTTTTGATGCTCCATGGAGCACTCGGCATTGACTGGACCATGAAGGAGAAGGAGGGACGACGACCATACGTGAGTGTTTGGACATTTCCATTTATGAAGTATTGCATGGTCAGTTCTCTGACGTGTCACACATGTCGTGTGGTTGACGTCGTCCCATTGCTGAGCTTCATCCATCCTCAGGCGTGTTCCGTTGGTTTGGAGTGTCGGAGCTTATTTATTAGAATTCGGTACCAAGTCTTGTGTGAATTGTGAAATATGTTTTTTTGTTTTTGTTGCAACACTTTCTTAAAAAGTTTCGATTGAACTAAGCAAAAATGGGGGAAGGAAGAAAGTGAGTCGGTATACTAATTCCTTATCCTCAAATCAGTCCTTCCCGTTGGTTATTGTCCCAATAAAAAAAGATACAATAAAAACGTTGTAGGAGCGAAATCTTGATATAATTCGAAACAAGAAAGCAGCAAATCCAAGGCAATAAAAAAATATGTATTTTTTTAATAGAATTAAACAAAAAGATTCACAAATAAAAGTGCTAATGTTACAACTAGTCCATAAACTGTTAAAGCTTCCATAAAAGCCTGTGACTCGGTTGGAGGTTAAAGACGATCTCGCGTTATTCTTTTTTTTTTTA
>JANVCQ010000230.1:8764644-8775212 GCA_025531925.1 Erythroxylum plowmanianum
ATAAAGACTTCTATAATACGATTCATATCCGAAAACACTCATTGAATTCATTTTAACATTTTTAATTTCCACCGAAGGTTCGAGGTCCAACACTTAGTTCTTTGGATTTTGTTGACTTTGAGACTTGTGTGGATTGCATTAAGGGTAAGCAAACTAACAAGTCTAAAAGGGGTGCCAAGAGGAGTACAAACTTGTTAGAAATCATACATATAGGTATTTATTGTCCAGAAATGGACGCAAGTAGTCCGAAATACTTTATCACCTTTATAGATGACTATTCGTGATATATGTATCTCTACTTACTTCATTCTAAGGACGAAGCTTTGAATGGCTTTAAAATGTTTAAGGCTGAAGTGGTGAATCAATGTCAAAAATTGATTAAAATTGTGAGGTCAGATAGAGGTGGAGAGTACTATGGTGGATACACTGAAAGTGGACAAGCACATGGTCCCTTTGCGAAGTTTCTTCAGGAACATGGAATTGTTGCCTAATACACCATGCTTGGTTCTCCGGATGAGAATGATGTCACAGAAAGAAGAAACCGAACTTTAATGGTCATGGTGAGAAATATGAGGAGTAATACAAAACTTCCTCAATTCCTGTTGACTAAAGCTTTAAATACTGCTATGTATATATTATACAAGATTCCAACCAAGGCTATCTCAAAGACACCTTTTGAGCTATTTAAGGGTTAGAAATCGAGTCTGAGGCATATAGGCATTTGGGGATGCTCGTCTGAAGTGAGAATTTGCAACCCACAGGAGAAGAAGCTAGATCCAAGGACCATTAGTAGGTCTTCCATTGGATATGCTGAAAGGTCTAAGGGGTATAGATTCTATTGTTAATCTCACATCACTAGGATTGTGGAATCAAGAAATGAAAATTTTCTTGAAAATAACTTGATTAGTGGGAGTGGTCATTTGAAAGACAAAGGTACTGATCCAGTAGATCAAGTTGTAAATGAGGAACAACCAAAAATTATTAAGCAACCAGTTAAAAACTGGTTGAGCAACAAGTTCCTTGTCAGAATGATGATACAACATTGAGGAGATCTATTAGGGTTAGAAGGTCAGTAATACCTAGTGATTATATAGTGTATCTACAAGAGTTAGATTACAACATTGGAGCCCAAAATGATCCTAAAATGTTTTCACAAGCCATGAGTTCTAAGGAATCAAACTTATGGTACAATGCTATGAAGGATGAGATGGATTCTATGGCATCTAATCAAGTCTGGGATCTCATGGAGTTGCCAAATGATGTGAAAATCATTGGATGTAGATGGGTATTTAAGACAAAGAAAGACTCACGAGGCAATATTAAGAGACATAAAGCAAGACTTGTTGCCAAAGGGTTCAATCAAAGGGAAGGAATCGACTACACGGAGACATTTTCTCCTATATCTAAGAAAGATTCTCTTCATGTAATCATGGAATTAGTAGCTCATTTTGATCTTGAGTTACATCAAATGGATGTGAAAACGACGTTCCTCAATGGTGAACTAGAGGAAGAGGTTTACATGAAACAACCTGAAGGATTCTCCTCTGGTGATGGTGAGCATTTAGTCTGCAAGCTTAATAAATCCATATATGGGTTAAAATAAACATCCTAGCAGTGGTATTTAAACTTCCATGAGGTTATCACTTCATTTGGCTTTGAAGAGAATATAATGGACCAGTATTTATACTATAAGGTCAGTAAGAGTAAGACTTGTTTTCTTATTTTATACCTAGATTATATTTTGCTTGCGACTAATGATAAGGGTTTGTTATATGAGGTGAAACAATTTCTCTCAAAAAATTTTGATATGAAAGATATAGGTGAGGCATCTTATGTCATTGGCATCAAGATCCATAGAGAAAGATCTTGAGGCATTTTGGATTTGTCTTAAGAGATCTATATCAACAAAGTTTTAGAAAGATTTTAGATGAAAGATTGTGCACCAAGTGTAGCACCCATAGTCAAGGGTGATAGATTTAGTTTGAATCAATGCCCAAAGAATGACTTTGAGTGGGAACACATGAAGAACATTCCATATGCTTCAGCTATTGGAAGCCTTATGTATGCTCAGGTCTGCACCCGACCTGACATTGCATATGCTGTTGGAATGTTAGGAAGATATCCGAGTAATCCAATTATTGACCAATGAAAAGATGTGAAGAAGGTTATGAGATATCTTTAGGGCACAAAAGACTGCATGCTTATATACAGGTGAACTAAGAACTTACAAGTAGTTGGATACTCCGATTTAGACTTTGCTGGCTGCATTGATTCAAGGAAATCAACCTCTGGTTATATATTCATGCTAGCTGGTGAAGCTGTATGTTGGAGAAGTGTCAAGTATGATTGCTACTTCCACTATAGAGGTTGAGTTCATATCATGTTTTGAGGCCACCTCGCATGGTGTATGGTTAAAGAGTTTCATATATAGGCTTATAGTTATTGCTTCAATTTCTAAATCATTAAGGTTGTATTGCGACAACTCCGCTGCAGTCTTTGTGGCTAAAAATAACAGGAGTAAGCACATCGACATTAAATATTTAGCCATAAGATAACGCGTTAAGGAAGGGAAAGTTATCATAGAGCACATTAGCACTGATTTGATGATTGCAGATCCTTTAACTAAAGACATGCCACCTAAGCAGTTTAAGCATCACGTAGTGCAAATGGGACTTGGTTCCATAATGTGATTTTATTGTACATTTGTTGATTCAATGGAACTCTTATTTAGTTTGATATTTTCTCATATATTTTGTGCACACATATTTTGATTGGTTTTGAAAAATGTCATTTAATTTAGACCTAGAATAAACATATGGTTTATTCATTAAGTTTAAGGCTAGTAATGAGAAATTTTATATATGTAATACATGGACGATAATACTCACCATAAAAGGACTTGTCGCTCGGATTCATATAATTAATTTCTTATTATGCTTATGTTGGGTTAAATGGATCAAGTGGGAGAATGTAAGATTTTTGAAAATTACCTAACCTTCCTACTATTCATATATGGTCCATTTAATGCATTAACCATTAACACGTGCACATGTTAATGCCTATACATCACCGACTTACCTCCTCTATGATGGGCAGAGGTGTTTAAAATGGTTTAAAGGTTTGTTTTGGGTCCCTATCCTCACTAACATACAAGCAATACACCATCGATCGTGCTAAAGGAGAGGATAAAAGATTTAAGATTCTCAGAGACATCCGGACTTCGATGGAGCAATGGTTGGAGGTATTTTGGTTAAGCTTCCATTGTTATATACGTTAATAATATGCATGTGTCTCATGTAAATTTGTTTGTATGATATGCATGCCATATTGCTGTGTTTATTTCAGTTTGGTCAATCTTAATTAAGTCTAGCAAATTTTACGTTCTGTTCAGGTTTTATTGAACATCGGCCTACTTTATTATTTATAAGGTTGGATGGGTTTGGATTGAAACAAGTTTAAATTCAGTTGTGATCATAATTACCCCTACTGCTATTATAAACCAAAAATTTAAATGCAAGACGCAATTATACAACCCAAGCCCAAAAAGCATCATGATCTAAGGGTGAGATGACACTCTCTGCATTAAGCTAAAAGCCCAAATTGGGGCTTAATCTTTTTTTAGTTTGATCAGTTTAGGACCTAAACTTATAATTTGCTCAAAAATAGTTTAAACTTTCACGAATCTGCTTAATTTAAGACTTTTTGGATGGAAATTAAGATGTTTTACATGTGTCGTTACAATATACAACATGGCAACATTACTACTTTTTTAAATGCCACGTTTAAAAGAGTAAAAGTTTGTTTGATTTTAAGCCTAAATTTTGTAAATTTCCTAAAAAAAAAGAAACCCTCAATTCCCTAAAAGTAAAAGTTATAGAAAACCTTCAATTCTCACCATCTTCCCTCTTTAATGCATCTTCATCTTCGGTCGATCCACAACCAAGTCTTTAAGCAAAGGTAGTCTTGCCTGGGTCACGCATCTTCATTGTTGCCTGATCCACGCTTCTTCCTTTATTGAAGGGGTTGTCTTACCTAGTTGACGCATCTTGCCACAATTGCTTTAGGTACTACCAACACCTTAAGTATTGCTCATGTATGTGGAAGTGTAAATGCAACAGTCTTAGGTGCTTCAGAAATAATAAATATTTTCAAAGACTACCAGTAAAAACCAAACCAAAGGGAGAAGAGGACCTGGTTATGGTGTTGCAGATGATGAAAGCAGAATGAGGATGTTTGGTGTTGGCAATGTAGTTTAAATTATTAAGCAAAAATTATAGAAAAAAGGCCTGTCACATACTATTCTCTTCAACAAGAAGTAAATAGGACGTTCAAGAAATGGATGGAAGGGATGTGAATATACACAAATGAAACCACAAGTTGTAGATGTTAAATGTAAGTGTTAAATATATTCATTCTTATTAAAAATTAATTAATTCATGCAACTTAACAATGTTTGCATTTTATCAACAACTTGGAAGCGAAAGTCAGATACTATTACACCTTGGACAGAAATCAATAAAGAGGAAGCAAGTTGTTACTAGGCATGTGAATCTAAGCCAAGAAATTCAAACTACATCTTCAAAAGGAAAGGAGAAAATGTAAACTTAACATTTAATTGTTAGTGAACTAAACAATTTTGTGATATTTATGTATTAAACAATAATAGATTGTAAGGATCTTGTTGGCATTTACATATTATTAAGCATAAATGCAATGACTACAAATTTCAATTTGAATTGCATATCTTTTAGGTTTTTTTCCTTTTTTTTGAAGTTCATGAATGGGTTACTAAGGGTGATGGTAGTTTAGTTGCAATGTTAAAAGTTTTCAGGGAAGGCTTAAAATATGTAGCCAAGAAGAGATGATAAGCTTTTTGTAGTAAAGTGTTGGTCTCCTTTATTTTCATCGTTTAGTATTAAATTGAGATTAGATCATCAAGTAGTTGTATTATATCATAAACCAATCTGGTACTTCAATTTGATCTTTGTAGGTGTTTTTTCCTATTGTGTCTGTGTTTCTATTTATTTTCCTACTTAATTATTAATATAGCCAGCAAGGCAGGATCTTATTAGATATATATTTATTGTAAGGATCTTGTTAGATAGCCATTCAGAGGTTAGATATCTATTGATTGTAAGGATCTTGTTGGCATTTACAAGTTAATAAAGCAGTGAATCCAATGACTTCCAATTTCAGTGAGAATTGCATTTCTTTTAAGTTTTTTCCTTTTCGTTAAAGTTCATGAATGGTAGAACATGTACATTGTTAATATAAAGAATTGGAATTATAGGTCTATTAAACATATTTGTCTCCTCATCATTAATTTGATGACTTATAAAATAACTTAGTAATTGTGTTAATCATTTGCTTCAAGCTAAAGTACCTATGACAATTTTTAGGGTAATCAATTGCTGCCTCTTTCAATTCCTTTTGACTACTAACCAATAATCCATCTCCATTGATTAAAGATCATATTTTGTTACTAATCTTCCTTACAACATGTTGAGACATCAAACATCTTTAGGCTATACATCAAACATGTTTAGGCTAGTACATAAAATATTAAACATGTTTAGGCTAGAACATCAAATTAGGAATACAGCAGATGTTGAAACATCTAACAATTGCACTTTCCAACATCAAGTTAAGTGAATTATATTTACACACTATTTTAGGACATCAAATCATTTCTAGGTAAGGCTTTAAAGGTAAAACTATTGCATATATTGCCTACATTATTTAGGCTAACAAACATAAGCAAAACTACTAAACACAAGCTTGAACAAACAATAAATTTCTAACACTTTACTGAATATGTTTCATTACTACTCCTTATGGCAACTAACTCATTCTTCAACTTCAAAATTTCTACAATCCTTTCAACTTGCAAAACATCTATTGCATTCTCTCTTAACTCTACCACTTTAACCTTTAATAGATTACTTTGACGGTATAGCATCTTCTCTATGTTTTTTAGCTCTAAAATAATATGTCTTGAACTTAGACAAAATCTTTGATCATACCATTCATAAAATCGACAAACATTATCACTCTACCATAAAAAAAGTAATTCGTTAATCAAATATATGAACATATTTAGCTAAAACATCATCAAAATGTACCAAATTACTAAAAAGATTCGACATCCATAGTCCCATTCAACTGGGTAAGTTGAATAAATCAGCTTGTATGATCACAAATCAAGCTTAGAATGTGTCCCTCTACTACTAAAGATGAAAATTTCAAAAATTTCAACTCAACACAAAATTATAATCAAGAAAACAACAAACTCAATCCTCTAATCAACCTTATTACCTTGAAGAACTACTACTTGAGCTCATTCTCAAGTATTACAGCAAAATGTTGTAATGTTGATTGTGCACCCATTAATAGCTAAATGATGTCTAAGAATTGAATTTGTTTGCTCATAAGAATTTGCATCTCTTCCATGAATGTCATACTTTTATCTTAAACCCAATGGATAGAGATAAACAAAACATGGATATCCACCAACAAAGCTAAATCAAGTGCATAAATCATATCCTACGTACAATGTCAAGTAGATGAGGAAGAGAAAACTTGATCATATCCTAGATACAAATGTATAATAGAATTAAACATGAAAACAATTCTATTATATATGCTATTAAGCCCTATAATAACCCATTTAAAGAAGATAAAGTAATTTACCTAAATGTAACATTGTTAACGAAACTTTCCCTAAAAAGGAAAAAAAGGGAAAAGGAATAAAGTGAAGATTCAAACACCATAAATTATATACAAAAATTAGAAGGGAGCATGAGTCATTACATATTTAGGTCTTCAATCAGAGCATATGTATGTTTCAAATCTCCAAAAACCTAACCACCCATTCACCTCCAACACCAAAAGAAAGAGCTTACACTACGAGAAGGCACAAACGAGATTAGAGTCAAGGCCCATGCATGAAGTGATGATGCATGCAGGGATTGGAGTGAAGGCATAATCAAGAGAAGAGAAATATAATTGGTTGATTTAGGTTAATGAGTAGAAATTTAAATGAAATTAAAAAATTTTCTTAAATTCCAGCTAGCTTAGACAATAGCTTATGTGTTCTTAACGTGACATCTAAAGACTAACTAACTGGTATGTAAATTTCCATCCAAAATGTCTTAAATTGAGCAGACTCATGAAATTTTAAACCTTCTTTGAACAAGTTATAAGTTTAAGTCTTAAACTGATCAAACTCAAAAAGGTTAAGCCCTAAGCCAAAAATTTAAATGTGTGATGCGATTATCATGATCTAAAGGTGAGATGACACTCTTTGTGTTAGGCTTGTCGTTAAAGATATTTCAAAGAAAGTTAAATCTATGTTAAATTGTTAATTTGCTAGTCTTGGAGAATGTTGCGGGTAGTTTGTAAATACACATTGTATGTTAAAATTTCAACATTGTTACATTTTGTCTTAATTTTACTTATACAATTTGTTTGCACTAAATAAATTAATTCTTTTGTCCAGGCTTGGGACCAACTCTCACCACAGGCAGTAGTAGATGCCTGCAACATTATGGGATGCGACAGTGAGCGGTTTTATAGGTGTTGGACAATTTTGTCCTTTCCCATAAAGTTGGACAACATTTAATTACATTTTTTGTTTTTCAATAACTTATCGGTTAAGTTACGTAATTTGATCTAGATAAAGATAATAAAATGTCCCAATAAATAACCTAAATCAATGAGTCAAAGTTTATATAGAAAATAGATCTCAATCAATATGGACCCAACCTATATCGGCCTTATGATGGGGAAGCCCGATATGAATGCCATATGTAAAGGTTAAGGTCTCTTGTAGTTGCTCATATAATCAATCGTAAGCATAAGGATTCTTTGACCTATTAAGAGAGCTTACATTTGAGAAAACTGTATAATGACCTTACCAGCATCCCGAAGAGAAATTCCCATGAAGACGGCAATCGATTCACGCTCATTTCAACTTTGAAAAGCTCGTTTGAAGTTACGGAGACCGAAATCGAGTATTTCTGCATTTCTTCATTTCTTGCCCTTTCACGTTCGATGTAGGATATATAACTAAGGTTATACGTGGTATCAGAGTTGTGACATGATCAGGTGGTTAAAAATGAAGATTTTTTGGTTTTCTCTTCATAAGGTTTTCGAAGATTTAACTTCTGTTTCTTATTTTTTTTTGTATTTTATTGTATGAAAAGTAGTATACATGTGTATAGCCTTGAGAAACAGGGTGAAAATAAGCTCAGAAGCGTGAAAAACTAACCCAAAAATTGTCATTTTCTGAAAGGAACGACTGATACATGCACCTAATGGTGCACGGTATTGCCCTGAGGGACGATACGTCTAGAGCGTGCGACGCACGCGCCAGACACTGGTAGACACGTGGGTGGACCGTGGAACTCCACGTGTCGGCGCATATGTAGATAAGCACATGTGGGCGTGCATATGGCATGCTGTGCACGCGTCGTTCACTATTGAGGCACGTCGCTGGGCCGCACGTGCACTCTCCACTTGTGGATGATGTCAGCACTACAATGCGCTAATGTAGTGTTGACGTCATCCGTACAGAATTTCTACAGTAATTTAAAAAAAAAACACAAAAAATTTCAGATTTTCCATAAGGGTGTCTCGAGGTGTTTTGGGTCAGTTTTCGGGTACAAAAAATTCATAAAGTGGGTTTTTCCTTTTTTATTAATTTATTACATTAGTAATAAATTAAAGTTTAACTCCAGAAAAGAAATGAAGGTATTTTAAATCCGATTGCAAGTGAATTTTCATGCTTTAGACATCACATAAAGGAGATACTTCAAGTTTTTATGTCTTAGGTCTCATGCTGTAACATCCCATCCCCCTATTATGGGTTAGGACCTAAAAATTAAATGCATGTAAGCTCAAAGAGAGATTAAGGAAATGCCTTTTTCTTGCTCATGCATAATGTTAGCATATATGTACATGAATATTGAATCTTTGCACAAAAATAAGTGTACATGCATTCATTGACAACTTATGATTGTTTTTAAATGTGATTTTATTAAAAATGAGAAGTAGAGGAAGTGGAAAGAGTGATCTAGGTATGAGTTGAGATAAGGAAAGATTTGGAAACAAAATTGGTAGTGATCTGGAAAATGTTCACTGAATATGTTTTAGTATTTTAGCCACAACGTTTTCTCTAGTTGTCCAAATGAGATGATTATTGATTTGGATTAACCTAGAGATATATGGCTACATTTCTTATGAAGACATAGAATTTCAATTCCATCTCTAAGAGTCTCAAAATTTGTTATGAATTGAGAACTAAGTGCAGTACATTGGAAGATAAATGTAAAATTCATGTTTTGACTTCGGGAGAAGATCTAGATTAATCTAGATAGATTTTGACAAAATTTTCTTCTTGGAAGTTGTAGAAAATCTTTTCATCTTTCCAACAGTTTGTGAATTTTGGATATCGGAGTTGAGAGATACGAGCATTACAAGTTGTAGTATTGCATCATCTTAGTTACTGTACAAAATAAGACGAAGTTACTGTACAAAGTAAAACGAAGTTACTGTACAAAATAAGACGAAGTTACTGTACAAAGTAAGACGAAGTTACTGTACATTCTAAGAGGAAGTTACTGTACAAAGTAAGACAAAGTTACTGTACAAAGTAAGATGAAGTTACTGTACAAAGTAAGACGAAGTTACTATACATTCTAAGATGAAGTTACTGTACAAAGTAAGACGAAGCAAAGTAAGACGATTGAGGTCATAAACATAGTTGCTTCTTTTGTTCATAACTTCCTCTCTAGACATCCAAATGATTTGATTCTTGAACCATTGGACTCGTCAGACTTTGCTCTACATCTCTACCAGAAATCATAGCCCTCTGAATCAAATTAAGAAAGATTGATTGAAAAAGTGGAACGGGTACAGTGAGTGTATTCTTCAATAGTATGAATTGGTGTTATTCTATTGAATATACTTCAGTATTTTGATGATATCTTGATACGTAGAGTTCCAAATGAGATAATTTTTGATTTGGAGTAAAATAGAAACATAGGGATACAAATTATATGAAGACATTAAATTCTGAATCAGACTCTAAGAGTTCCAATTTTTTGATGGAAGTTGAGTATAGGGTACTGTCTCAGAATAAAAGCAGTCCGAAGATATTGGAGTATAACTTTCACACTACTAAACCAAATTGAATACTTTTGGTGTCATTGGAAATGTAAGACAATAGAGAAGAGTATTCTAGAAGAATGTGTTATGTTAGAATATTTAAGGGTGTTTTTGGCAAGACACTTACGTGTAAAATACATAAGGCATAAATGGAAGGGCAAATGAGAGAATTCTCAATCATTAAGGGCATAATTGGAAGAAGAGCTGTTGTCTTGCCTATAAATGGAGTAGAAGCACGTGAATGGAAGGAAGTAGAAGAGAAGAACAAAAATTCTAGATAAAAGAGAGAGAATGTCATAAAAAAAGAGAGAGAAGTACACAGAAAAGAAGAGAAAGAGAGAAAGAAGAGACAACAAGTTAGGGTTTCAATTTCCCTAGCCTACAAGAGAGATTTTGGAGTA
>JANVCQ010000230.1:8780745-8793538 GCA_025531925.1 Erythroxylum plowmanianum
GCAAAGGTAGAAAGAATAAATCTTCTCCACATGCTGATGCTGATCAATCTAGTGCTGGTAAAGGTCCTAGGGATATAAAGAAGCTAGCAGTAGAAGGTTTAAAAGGAAAGACTGAAACCATCAAGTAACTCCTTGGCTTATCAATTTATGAATCTAATTTGTGATAATCACATTAAGTACTTGGTGGCTATATAGTGAAGCATCTGATCAAGGTGCTTCCACAATGCAGGGGTTCATATCCGGGATAAAGCCAAATAAAGAGAAGGATAAACTGATGGTTCATAGCAATGAAGAAGTAGAAGTAATATCTATGGGGAATATATGTACTAAACCTTATAGTAAGGTTTATTTGGGTTTTACATAACACATTTGATATGTGATCTTTTGATCAATTTTGGACAAAGAGGGTTAATGTTTTGTATTTAATGCTTCTGTTGTACAGTTGTTGTTTAATGCAAAACATATTGGTACAATTTTCTTGTCATATGGTTTGTATAGAATGTTTCTTACCCCGAATTAGATATATGCTTCTTCGTATCTTGCCAAACAAGTTATGAAATGAAAAACCATAATGAATGAGAAGTCATACACGGTGTGACATAAAAGTTTAAGCCACATTTCTAGAGCTAAGGTTGAGAGATTGATCAAGGAAAGCATTTTTCAATTCTAGATTATGATAATCTGGGAACATATGCTGACTGTTGTAGGGGTATGTTGACTAATAAAGATATTGAGGTCAACTCATTCTTTTGACTTGTTGAGTCTGATACATAAAGATATCGGTAGACCTTATATAGCTACATTATACAATTCTAAATGTATTCTGTCATTTTATATGATTATTCTCATTATAGTTATGAGTTCTTGCAAACATGGTGTTTCAGGACTTTAAAAGGTCTGTTTACCAAATATTTGAAATCAGTTAGAATAGTGACTTAATTCACTATGTCGAGTAGTTCTGACCGAAATAGTGTGTTGCTAAAAGGCATAACTGCACCCTAAAGGATTTGAAGAAGTTAATGCAGAATAGGGTTATTCTACCTAATTATCTAGAAGTTTTGAAACTTAACCTTGCATACATTCGTGTATGGGGCTGCCCTACTAAGGTAGTATAATCCTTATAAAGATAAAGTGCATGCTTGTTGTCCTCATTGCTATTTAGAAAAATATCTCGACCCTTTTAAAGCTACAACTTTTACTGTAGAGAAGGAGGAACCAGACTAGTGGAATCACAAACAACTAAGTTTCTGGAATACAATGTCTATGATGAAGGTAGGCCCTCTGGCCCTTCGAATGATAGCAGGGCAAATATTAAAATTATCATGTACTCGCTACTCATACAGTTTGATTTGTTGGAACTAGGTTTCTATATTGTGCTTGTATAGGAATAGGAATCAATACCTGTATACATAGTGGTTCTTGGGGTACAAGATCTAATGCAGTTAAGTAAATATATCAGAGTGACACGACCTGCTATCACATATGATTTTATAGTCTCTCAGGTGAACATGACTATGCTATTAGACATGTTACAGATTCATTTAGTTGTACTGAAGCTGTTTCCAAACCCAATGCAGATGTATGGTGGGTTGCAATGAATAATGAGATGAAATCCATGAAGCATAATAAGGTTTGAGAGCCAGTTGATTTGCAGCGGAATTGCATACTTGTCAATTATAAATAAAGTCTCGGACCTAAATGATTTCAGGATAGAGTTTAGCAGTATATGGGCTCACTTAGTTGCCTAATGGTTTACTCAGGGAGAAAAGTTAACTTTATGTTACTTTTTCTCCCGTATCCTTATAGGATACATTTTGAGAGATTAAGGCACTTGTAGATCATAACAATATAGAGTTACATCACATGGCTATCAAATTCGCTTTCCTAAATAAAGACCTTTATGAAGTGATCTATATGATACAACCTAAAGGATTTCAGGATCCAGATAGAACTGACATGGTTTGCACGTTAAGCAGATCAATATATAGTTTATATCAAATCTCTTAAAAGTGATACCTTACATTTGATAAGGTTTTGTCTCTTTCAGCTTCATCGAAAATAAAGTTAAAAAGATGCTTGTACTATAAGGTTAGGGGAAGCAAAGTTTTCTTCATATTACTGCATTTGGATGATATGTTGCTCACGTCAAATTACTTAACCATCCTGTATGAGGTTAAGCAACTTTTGGTCAAGAAGATTGACATGAAGGACCTTTGTGTAGCATCTTCTATCCTAGGTATTCAGATTCACCGAGACAAATCTCAACACTCATCATATCTCTCACAAAGTGCATATATTGAGTACATGCTATAAAGGTTTAATACAGTTAATAGTAAACCTCTCATAGCACCTATCGCTCATAGTGAGAGATAATTTTTGGCACAGTATCTAAAGAATAAAGTAAAGAGAGAGGTTATGAGGAATGTTTTATATTCTAGTACAATTGATAGCCTAATATATGCTTGGCTATGCACTAGACTGGACATTGCATTTGTTATCAGACTGTTGGGTCGATATCTAGCTAACCTAGGTGTGGACCATTAGAATGTAGTTAAGCGAGTGTTAAGATGCCTAAAGGGTTCCAAGGATTATACGTTGACATACAGGAAAGTCACCAATTTAAACCTCATAGGATATACAGACTCCGATTTTGCTATGTGTCCGGTTGATTGTAAATCTACTTTAGGGTACATTTTTATGTTGGCTGATGGTGCAGTATTGTGAAAGAGTATCAAGCAGACACTGGTAACTTCGTCGACTATGTATGTGGAATGCATGTTATGGAGCTACTTCATAGACGGTTTAGCTCAAAAACTTGATTTTTGAGTTGTCTACGGTTAGTTTAATGGCTAAACCCATTTGGTTGTACTGTGGCAATCTTCTTGCTATATTGTTTAATAACAACAAAGAATATCATAAGATCTTAGCATTTTAAAGTCAATTATTTGGTCATAAAGGTGTTGATACAAAAAGGTGACCTTAATGCTTGGCATTTAAAGACTGAGGAAAAGTTAGTCAATCCTTTAACTAAAGGACTTTGCCACTTATGTTTGTGACAAAAATATACAGTTTGAGTGTTTTGATGTCCTTAGACACTGTTAGTTAGGGGATCGTTATGTTTACTCCACGTACATTTGTACATTTTGATGTATTATGATAGTACGATAGTTCAACCATATAAATGATCATCGTTTATCCTCAGTAATACGTATAAAAGACTTAAGATTTTTTTCGATCTTAAGTATTTAAAGATTATTGGAAATATATATACAGATTGACCTTATGCCTATGTCATTTAGACATACACAGTTTTAAACGGATATCCATAAAGTTTAACACGACATAGGGGATATAAGTTTTTAATCCCATAAAGGTTCTCTAATGCAGTTTATCTTTTAGTTAGAGAATATAAAGGTTTTCTCTAATGCAGTTTAGCATTTGATGAGAGCAAACAAGTTTTCTCTAATGTTGTTTAGCATTTGATGAGAGAAAATAGGCTTTCTCTAATGCAATTTAGCATATGAAGTTTAGCATAAAGTTGGAGAAATCAAAACCTACAAATGAAGATTATATAATTTAGATCATAAAGGTATCATCCTAATTTACCACACTCTATTTTCCCATTCATGTTAGTGAGGTATTAGGTACACATGATTGTATTAGATCTGTGTCGCACATGACACATGTATTTGATACGTTTTGATATCGAAAGCCTTGCAGGACATAATGATGGACTTTCGTTATCTTTGGATCAAATGTTTTTTTAAACCTAATCGACTAATTCAGTAGTGTGGCTTAACTGAGTTTTTAAACAATTTTTAAACTAGAGTCAAAACTACAATTAATACTTGACCAAGGGGGAGAATGTTGGACAATTTGTCCTTTCCCATAAAGTTAAACAACATTTAATTGCATTTGTTTTTCAATAACTTATCAGTTAAGTTATGTAATTTGATCGAGATAAAGATAATAAAGTTGCCTAATAAATGATCTAAATCAATGGGTCAAAGTTTATGTGAAAATGGATCTCAATTAGTGTAGACCGGACCTATATCGGCCTTGTGATAGGAAGCCCAATATAGATACTATATATAAAGGTTAAGGTCTCCTGCAGTTGCTCATATAATCAATCATAAACATAAAGATTCTTTGATATATTAAAAGAGCTTACGTTTTGAGAAAATTGTAGAAAGACTTTACCCACATCTCAGAAAGCAATTCCCGTGAAGACAACGGTGGATTCATGCTTGTTTCAATTTCAAAAAGCTTGTTTGCAGTTCCAGAGATCGAAATCAAGTATTTCCGTATTTCTTCATTTCTTGCCTCTTTACATTCGATCCCAGATACATAACTAAGGTATCGTCACGTATTACAATAGGTTCTCTCTCCCTGCCTCACTGCTTCCTCCGGGGACTACCGTCATTGCTTCCTCTAGTCTGTAGTGTGGTTTCCCACCACTTGAGATGCTTTTCCCTTCCACTACAGATGCTACCTTCCTTGTCTTGGTGCTTGCGGTGGCTTTTATCGAGGAAAATAGGATGAAGGAGATGGCCCAAAACTCAAGAAAATAGGGTTTCACATACTTATACTTATACATATAGGTTGAGCCAGAAACAAAATTAATAAGTGGGTCAACCCTTTTTTCAAATGCAACATCAAAGTAGTATTCTTTGGACAAAGTTTTTATGTTGTTAGTGGGCTATAAAACAATAAAACCCAATGAGTTAAAATATTTTTTCAATTTAGGCTCGTAAAACAAATCGATATATATATATATATAGAACAACAATATCTCCTTAAACATTTTACTGGGTTTGACAAAGTTTGGAAGTACGTCATTTTATTCTTAATTATATATATATATATATGTATATAATAAAATTAAAATGAAAATTAAAAGATACATACTAAAATAATAAAGTAATAATAATATAATAATAAATATATATATAAATAAATATGTAAAAAAAGACAAATCGATATTAAACATATGAATGAATTTAAGAGTACATAGAAATAAATGTCTAAATAGAATTATAAATTTAAAATTGATAAGCTTAATCTTAATTAGAAATGAGTTTTAATTAAATTTATATTATTAAGTTCATGAGTTTGGTAATATATTAGAAATAAGTTTCTAATTAAATTAAGTTAATTTTATTAATTCAAACAATATATATAATTAGAAATAAGTTTCCAATTATTTTGAAATCATTAGTGTAATAATAATTAGAAATAAGTTTCTAATTCTTAACTTAATTTGATTAGTTCAACAATAATTAGAAATAGATTTCTAGTTAAAATGGAACAAATATAATTTTATATGAATAATGTTTATTTACATCTATCAGGTTTGATATTGTTCAATTTATTAGAACATATATTGTATGAATGTTTACTTGGCATTTCTTCTTAAGTACGATAACTGACAGATGTCATACGAATGATGATCGAGAACATACATGCTCTTTTGATTTTTATATAATTAAAATTAATTACTCGTTAAATATATATGTATGACATGACATTGATATGCATATATACTATTTTTTCTTTCTGTGAAAACTTTATGTTTCAATTATGGCTACTGTATTAAAAATATTATTGTTAAACTCAATAAGGGTAAGATATTAAATGGTAACAATTATGTAATCTGCAATGTGAAAATTTAATATATATACTATGGGAGCAAAAGGCTCTCAAACCGTTAAACATAACCATGAATATTCTTGAGGAAGACAATATGACCCAACATAAAAAGGAGACCTTGCTTATGAAATATAGAGGAAAAAGAACTAATTGTCTTGCATTATATTGCTTAGTAGTATGGATAATGGAATCATACGTGAGTTTCATAAATATGCAATTGCTACCTTAGCCATATGTTTTAGAGGCACCTCAGTAAACAAAGTGAGGAAACTCATTATTAAGTTTGACACATGTAAAAAAAATTGGATTATACAATGCAAAAGTATTTAAGGTACATGTCAAATACTATACAATTGCGTGACATTAGTCATGAATTATCATATGAACAAGAAGTGCAAGTCATGATCTGTTTTTTTACCTTAAAGTTGGGAGCATATTAAGATGCACATAACTCACAATGAGAGCATCATGATAATGAAAGATGCTATAAGGCATCTCATACTAGAAGAAGAACATCTTGAAGTCTCCAAATTTTCCTTTAAGGTACATACAATTGGTTCTAGCTTACAAAGAGCTATCAACCAAAAACATAAGCATTATGGTGGGCAAAAAATAAGAATCGGTAAGAGAAATACCCACTACACTTAGGAATCCAAGAAGGAAAATTGTAAGCAACATGAAAAAAAAAACAAATTTCCTTTCATAAAGCAAAGGATGAAAAGAGTTAAGTGCTTTAATTGTGGCAATAAGGGTCACTTTGCTTCCAATTGTAGTGAGTCATAAAGCTATAATTGTATTGTACAGACATGGTATCTTTTATTCTATTTTTATAACTAAATCACATCCTTCATAGAATTCTAGAAAATCCCATATGGAACACTATGGATTTATGTAGGAAACAACTCAAGGGCTGCTGTAAAAGACAATGGAACTTGTAAATATATGCATGGGGTTGATCCCTAATCCTATATGAAGTGTTGTATGCTCCAAAGATTTGACGAAATCTTATCTTTGAGTTAGTTTTAATTAGTTTTGGTTTTGATGTAAATTTTCACAAAAGTGATGTGGATTTATATCTTGGACACATGTATTATGGTCATGGATTTATGTTGGATGATTTTATTGTTCTAGATGTTGTTTATTCAAATAATAACATATGTTATTCCTTGTTTTCATTATTTAGTAATTCTAATAATGACACAATTTTGTGGCATGCTAGACTATGTCATATTAGTTAAAATTGAATAAGTCAATTAACTAAAGAAACCTATTTGTGAGCATTATCTATATGGTACAATGGCGAGAAAGTCATTTAGAAAAGTAATATAGGCTTTCTATCCATTTGAATGCATTCATTTAGATATTTATAGTTAAATGAATGTAAAGGCATAGTGTGGGGCTATATACCTCATCACTTTTATAGATGACTATACTCAATATGGTCACATCTATTTAATTTCTCAAAATTGAAAGTATTAAATTGTTTTATAAAGTATATGAATTTGATAGAAAATCAATTATGATTCTTAAGCATGATGAGAATGATTTTTAAGCATTTTCCATTAGGTATCTAAAATACTCAACTTGCTAAGATTTTCTGATTTTATCTTTGATTCAAGTAACCAACAATAAGAGGCTTTTCTCTCGTAAGAAAACCCTTAATGTAACATCCCATCACCAATGGGAAATCTTCAACTTTCATGAAGACCAATTTCACAAAATCTGTCTCCTTTATCCTAAAAAAAATTCTCAAAGTTTCAGGTCTTCAATAATGAAACCAAAATCTGGATACTATTCATCCAGTACACACATCTCAACTTCCAAGCAAAATTCAAAGCTCTTCAAGCCACAATTGGGCAGAACTTCCTTCATAGGAATTCTAGCATGCCACCCTCGCAGGGCACGGACTCGGATATCACTCTCGATGTCGGATTTGGGTCTGTGGGTGTGGGGTGTTACACTTAAAGCTAAAGGTTTGCTGGGCAATTTATAACTTTAACATTCCAAGTTAAAATAGACATATTATTGAGGCTTACAGTTGGAGTTTTTGATTATCAATAGCAAGTGAATTAAATCTAGAAGTTTCAAGAGAGTTGACAAGGTTGTCTTTAATTCCTTCAACTTTTTTAAGATAAACAAAATTGATATATTGAGAACTACTACATTCAAAACTTATTTCTGTTGTAGCATATATGAGAGGTTCCTTCAAGAGCTCCCTAATTTGGATTTTTGTTTCAACAACAATTAGGCTTACAATGTTCAATTTTTCCATAGACTCCTAATTCTGTTCATTCCTTTCTGAAGGTGTCTTTAAAACCTTATTATTTTAGATCTTTATTCTAGGATCATTCACGTTCTCAGTGATCTGGATTTTCATAGCCTCCATGTTTAGATCCTTTTTTTCTTTAACCTCATTAATTCTTGATAATTTTCATAGTTGAATATGCTCCCAATTGCTTCCCACATTTTACCTTGGGTCTTAGAAGGGATAATAGATGGCTTGTTCCTATTACTCTGTTCCTACGCTGTTACATGAACATCCATCCATTCAATAAATGAGACCTATATAAATTGAATGGATAGATGCTCATGGAACATGGTAGGAACAAAATAACAGGGATAGGTAATCTGAATTCGAGGTTTCTAATGATAAGAAATTGCAATACTATCCTCCAAAATCTTGTTGTCATCTCCCAATCTCATTATGGGAATTTCAATGGGGAAGTTCTTTGGATAATTCTATGCTGTCACAAATTTGGACATATCCTATTCTCTTCTTCTTGGCTGTATTCTTATCAATGCAAATAGGTCTTCTAATATAACTTGCTAAAGAACTCAATCGTTGAGTAGTCCAATGTAATTGATGTTGTGGATGTTGTGAATTGTTAAAAAATTCACAAACAATTGTTATTGTTGTTACATGCAAACAAGTGTTAACCCCTGAGGATTCCCAGCTACAAGCCCCTTCTTCCAAAACTTCCAGTTAAGGGCAGACAATGAGCTTGCCATCCAGCTTTTGGGTGCTTTGAAGGTAAGACTCGAAGTATGGTGATCACCAACCACCTGCTTCTAGTTTTCTAAGTTAAGGGTGTTGCAGGAGTTGATGATGGGGATCGGGTGAGGGGGGTTTGATGAGATGGCAAAGGTAAAAATTCACCTCTGTATTTGGTAAAAGAGGTTAGCATTGTGTAGGAGACACGCCTAGAAATAGAAAAGAAACAGCGTTGGCTGACAATATTAATTATGTAGATTGCAATTGTTTTATAATCTTTAAGGTATAAGCAAACATCCCGAAAAAATACTAAGTTGTTGTACCAATTCTTTCGGTGTATTTGAATCAAAATTATTAACAAACAAAAGAAGTCACCAAACGCAAACTACTCCATAGAGCTTGATAGGCTTCATCATTTTTTCTTTTCAATGCTTAACTTGTCAAATAAAAGCAGCACAAAAATCAAACGTACGAGCATAACGCTACTATAATAAACATACAAAATCAGTTGTAAATGTCACATGAATGACTTTATTCATATTATTTGCGCATTACTCCATCAAACGCCTGAGTTGGTGGTGCCGTCATTGCGACTCCTTGATTTTGTTTCTCCATATTTGCCTGCCATCCTGTACATTTCGTAAAAGGATAACTAAGAGCTTAAGTTTAATTTATTGAACACCAATCTGCTGTCACCAAAAGAAATTAATAGGCAGACATGTCATTATAATCAATTATAAATTGACATACATAAAAGAAAACTAATACACCTGAACTTAATTTGGTCTAAAAGATTTTGCCAGCTTAATAGAAAAAGTGCTTTATTTAGGACAAGATTCTAATTTCTCATTTACATTTATTATGATATAGTAGTATGTATAAAGTTTGACTCGATATATATATAGACACGTATTATGCTTTATTTGCAATCCAATCAATAAATTTTTAAAGAAATAAATCTCTCTTCGACACCACGTAAAATTTGTAGATTGTAGTACATAATTTACGTGAATTTTCAAGTAAAAAGGCTTCTTAAAAGAAAGTATATGGAATTTCATACTGTTGATGCAATTCGAAGAGAAAGAAAATCAGAAAAAGGTTACCTATGGACATGTCAAAGCCGCGGTTTTGGAGCTCCCGATACTCCTGACAGAGGGCACAGGGCTCGCAACAACAGTGAACACAAAAATCGTTCCAGGGAGTCTCTTCTAACATGTAGTCCTTCCTCATTTTAGACCTGGTAATCCACGAGTACAGGCCAGAACAACCCGTAGCGCATGCAAGTATGGCAAAAACCCCTCCGCTCATTAGAGAAGCTGTAACCAAAAGATCAATTGTTACAACTGGTCAATAGCCATTACACATTCAAAATTAAAAAAATCTTTCAACTCGTGACTTTTGCCATATTGGACTTGTCTTAGCTTTCTGAAACTATTAACACCAATGAAATAGATAAGCCAACGCTAGTTGAAAACTATTGCTGTACTAACTTGTTTTTCCTTTGTCTACGATATCAGCAATCCTACAAAAAGTGATGCATGGGCACCATGCTGTCAGGCAACCTGCATCAAGTGTAACAAATAGTAATGTTAGAAAACCAGCTCTAGCTAGGATTCAAAACTTAGGGAAGTATTTAAACTTTTGATATAAAAAAAATCTAACTAGAAAAGTAATTTGATGGCAGAAATTTACAACTAGGCATATCGGAGAAGCAGTCATAGAGGCCTGACGACCAGGGCACCTCTTGTCCATACTGCAAATGAACTGGGTACTCATTGTTTGCGACTACTGGAACACCATTTACTGGATGCTGCTCTAATTTGGTATGATGCATTGTGATTTGTACTATGAAAGTTGACAAGAAGGACTTTAAACGATGATATTGCTATTACTCGTGGTAGGGTTTGATTAGCGCTGGCCACGGAACATGATATATATACAGACAACGCCGCGTAACATGACTTCCCAAGATATACAGACAACGCCGCATAACATGACTCGCCAAGATAGGAAACCTGATAATATCAATATTTAATACAATTGTTGATTAGTAGTCGCCAATATTTTTTAATTATACATATCCAACTTCAAAGAATCTGTGTGATAATTCTTAAAAAATAGATAAATATTTCGGTAATGAATTAAAATAAACACGAAGAGAAAATTCTCCATATAAAGTCCACGACTAGGTACTTGTTTTGGTACGTCAATATTTACGATGAGAATTGTAAACAACAAACTGAATGCGTTCAGATTATTGTTTTCATTCAGCCTCATTTTAAATATTCTCTTACATTTTGTTGTTCGCGGATCTAAGGAAATGAAAAAAGATGTAGATCATTCATAAAGAAAAAGGCTCACAGCCTATATTATCGTAAAGATTCACGTGGAAGTCACATCCTACGCATGCGTAAGTCTCATTTAGAAATGAATTTGATGCTTAATTAGTTAATTTCTTTCCATAAAATAATTAAGCAAACAAGGAGAAAAGCATTACAATATGCAATTGAAATTTGAAGATGAAATTAGATGCCAATTGCACCATTGGGAATGGGGAGTCAAGGTTTCAACTTTCAGCCGCCAGTCTAGAACCGCAATTAAAACGAGTTTTGTTTCTTTGATTCGTCACTTTTGTCCGAGTATTCAACCAGCCAGTCAAACAGGTACATTAATATTTGAAACAGATCTTGGGCTTTTAATTGTTTTTGAAGTTGAACTTGAGTCGAACTCTTATTGAGCCCAAGTTTTATTAGCAAATTATAAGCTTAATACATCTATAAAGGATTAATAAAAGAACTTATGAATTATTTTGAATCGAATAAAACAATAATACTCGGTAGAAATCCGAGGAGAGATTCAATAAATACAACGTTATCCTTAATTAGTAAAGAGACTACTTCCAAAATCATTTTGAATAGGATATATAACAAAATTTTTAAACAAGGTAACCATAAGCTAGTTTATAACAAAGGAAAATAATGTTGTATCGAATTTATAACAAAGGAATATAATTTATTTTAGGAGAAAAACTCAAAAATTATTAATTTTGTGGCACTAAACAATTGTTTGAAACAAAACTTTTACATGTGGTACTTGACATCCAATTACATAAATTAAATAATAATTTTGAGGACTTTTTCTTTATCTAGTTGTTATTTTAGTTTGAATAATTGTTTGTGAATGGTATTATAATATTTTAAAAAAATCGCTCATCTAACCAAATTTTAGATTCAGAAATCGTTTTCACATCATTGAAATTCAAGCAAATATGAGCGTAGCCATAATTGACTGGATTCAACAAGCCCAATAGCAGTTATTATAATGTCAAAAATCACAACATTAAAGTGCAATTTTTAGAAGAGATAGAAGTGATGGCAGTCCTAGGTTAATGTATAAATAATATCGTATGTGCTTTTTATTGAATAATAGAAAGTATATATGCCAGTATTTATAAATGAAAACCTATTACTAATTTTAGATTGTAAATAAAGTATCAAATAACTTTTAGAACGAACGCCCCAAGTTGAAATTCATCACGCCATACTGCCAACTCTTTCATCTTTTACTTTGAATTAGGTAGATTTATATGCATAATAGATTAGATGGTTTAAAAACCTTACCAATCTATATATATTGAGAAGGCCTTAAATGACGCAGATATGAGAGAGTGGATATCAACATTTATACCATCCCTTAAGGGGTTATTTTTATTTTTATTTTTAGTTTTCTATCTTTGTTTTCAAATTGAGTAAAAATCTTATTTGTTAGAGTTTTTAATTTCTGTTTTTAATTTTGGTTTAATCCAATTTTCAAAAATTATGAAAACCATAAAAAGTAGTTTTTGCTTCCTGTTTTCGTTTTTTCATAATCTGATTTACTATCATTTAAATATATATTATTTAATTATTTATTTTAATAAAAATTATGAATAATTTAATTCAACATTATATGTATATATTTATTAAATTTAAATTTATTATCAATGAAATTATGAATAATTAAATTAAATTAAATTAAAATATTCATAATTTCATTGATAATAAATTTAAATTTATTAAATATATACATATAATGTTGAATTAAATTATTCATAATTTTTATTAAAATAAATAATTAAATAATATTTTTTATAATTAAATTATATATAATTAA
>JANVCQ010000230.1:8797908-8808164 GCA_025531925.1 Erythroxylum plowmanianum
TAGAAAAATTGATGACAGTTGACCCACCAACGGTTCACTTCCTGCATATGTACTGACCCACAATAGTTCATCAAATACATTCGTCAAGATTAAAGAGACAACAAAAGTCATTCACCATACAATCAATTAAAAGAAACAGCAATTGACAAAAATAAATAAACGCCCAAATGGGATCTTGTCTTTCACTATAAACATCTATATATTCCATTACCAGAATCAGAATCTAAGAACTGTTTCAAAATAGAAACAACTAGTAATTAAAAAGGAATCCAACGAATTAATTCACGAACAAAGCTTAAAGCTTCAACTTTCCTACAGTCAATACCCAGTTCAATTGTCCAATATATGGACAAATCCATACAACAGAATATGAGAGAAAGAGAACAGAGAATACGGACATAACCACTACCTAAAAAAATAATGAATTTGGATTTTGGACAAAACAAGCAAGAATAAAATGTTAACAAATTACGTGCAGAAGTCAATTGAGCTTTAAGCACAGCAGACGTAGAGATGAATAGAAGGAACGACGGCGAGAAAGTACACACAGATGAGGACAACACCACAAACACAGATGAGGATAGCACTGTAACCAACGGCGAGAAGGAAGAAGGAATGAAGATGCAGAACCAAAACCAACCCACGACGGCGATAAGGGACCAACGGCGAGAAGGAACCAACATTGCAACAACAAACCCATGATAAAGAAGCAATCGACGACGCGACAACGAAAAAATATAGCAGGTCAAAAGGGGGGTCGTGGTAAGCGGGAACATATAATGATAGATGACGTCGTTTTCAATTTTAATAAACTTCCAAAGGATGCAAACGAGGTTATTTTAATTTGAACTTTACCATCGGTATTATATTCCGTCAGTAAATCACCGTTGGAATACACTTCCATCGGTAAGTTTCCGTCGAAAATTCATTATTTTCTTGTAGTGTGTTGAACACCTTCAGAAGACAACTCCCTTGCAGTGCAATGTGTTGTAAAATGTAAAGACTTCGTTAAATTTTGAATTTGGTGAAGAAACAGACACTTCAACTTCCTCTCCTGATGAGTGCCATTGGCATTCATCATCCACAAAACTCCAACCTTTCTTACTATTCTATATTCAAAAGGAAAAAAATATGAAAATATCGAATTGCATTTGTAGGCCAACAAGCCCATATTGAGTCAAGCGTTTCGAAAACGCATGTAATTTTACTAACAGGTCGAAAATGTCTGCTACTTGATAAATTTCAGAGAGGACATATCTAAAAGTAGGTATATATATTAGCCTATTGACATGTCAAAACCAACGATTTGTGGCTCTCCGTGTTCCTAACAAAAAGCAGAGGGCTTTCAACGGCAATTTGTAATATGTAACGGAGCTTACTTACATATCTCAGATCGAATGCGAAAGAGTAATAAACGAAGAAATGAGAAAAATAATTGATTTCGATTCCATAACTTCAAATGAGCTTTCTAATGCCAAAACGAATGCTAATCCACAGCCGTCTTCACAAGAACTGCTCACCGGGACGTAGTCAAGCCTTTTTACAGTTTTATCAAAACATAAGCTCTCTTAATGGGTCAAAAAATCCTTATGTTTACAAATTATATCTATATAAGCAACTATAAGAGACCTTAACCTTTATATATAACATCTATATCGAGCTTCTCCATCATAAGCTTGATATGGGCTCGGTCCACACTGATCACGATCTATTTTTCACCCGGACTTTGACTCGTTGACTTAAATCATTTATTAGGCCACTTTATTTTCTTTATCCAAATCAAATTACGTAATTTAACCGATTAGTTATTGAAAACCTAAAAAATGTAATTAAATGTTGTCCAACTCTTGGCCCCCGAATATTTTTCTCTCTTAAGTTAAGCATGATTTAAATTAATTGTGAAGTTTTGATAGATTAAAAATTTTTAGAGTTAATAATTATGTCAAGGTTAGTAGGACTTTATTGCATTGGTAAATTGAATTAAAGTGGTAGGATTGCATAAGGGCATTTTTGGTAGCTTACTTAAGGATAAAGACCATAAGGTATATAAGGAAGGGTGAAATGAACATTTTACAATCATTAAGGGTATTAAGGGGAGAAAAGAAAGTGGTATTGCATTTGAAGAAGCAAAAACGTGAATGAAAGAAGAGAAAAAGAGAGAGTGTCGTAGAGAACAGAGAAAGGAGAGAAAAGAAGGAAAGACAATTAGGGTTTCATCTTTTCTTAGTTTTTAAGAGAAATTTTGGGGTTGTGCAAGAAGGGAAAAAGAAAGAAGAAGATAAGAGTTTCCGTTTAAGCCAACAATCTTATTATTTGGTGAAGATTCAAGGTAAGTTTGATCTTAATCTTTTAAATTTTTGGAAGGGTTTTAAATCATAAAGCCTAGGAAATGCATGGGTTTGAGTATTTTAGAAACAATTTGGTGAATATGCTTTGACTGGATTCTCAATTAGAATTCCTATTGAATGGGATTTTTATCAATGTGAAGGAAATCAAAGAAGGGCAAGAGGAGCAATAGGAGAGGCATTCTTAAGCAAATTTTAAGCAAGGAATTCAAGGTGGGTTATATTTTTATAATTGAGTTAATAAGCCATTAATGTTTCTTTCGAGAAATGGAAATAAACTATTTCAACTACTTTATAAATGTGCTTTTATTGTCCTTTAAATGCTTTGAGAAAGTGCTACTCATTTTTGTATATGAATTTTGGATGAATTATGAACCGATATGGAAAAGATTTTATGTTTATGAAATCAAGTTTCGAAAAAAGTGTCATTTTGGGCAACATGTTTACAAGTTATGAAATGCATGATTATGTAGGTTTGGTTTGGTCCATTCTATATGTCAAGTGCACTTCGATTAAAGATTTCTTCTGCCTACCCGTTAGTGGCATGGAGCTCCTTCATGGACTCTCCTAAGTTCATGACTACGCAAAACCATTATGTAGAATTGCAATAGTACGTTCTGTTCATGACTACACAAAACTATTTTATAGAAATGTGTTAGTACATTCTATTTATGGACCTACCCAAACTATTATGATGTGCATATTTGTTTACATGTGTGGACAATTTTAATGAATACATGATTTATGTTGCTAATGAATTGTTTGATAAATGAAAATTTGGAAAATATGTGCTTTACGATTCAATGTGAATTTTTACAATAGAAATGAATATTTCAATAGTTTTTGCTTGTTACCGATTATAAAAATTGTTACCCACGAGCTTTTTAGGCTTACCCTCATTTCTTCCCATCTTCAGGTGAGCAAGAGATCGAGTGATCGAGAGTCGAGCCATCGCTCCAAAGTTTCACCTTTTTGTATTTTATGTTAGTTTATGAGAACACAAGGCTTTAGCCGCATTTTAAGTTTTATTCGCTCCGGTGTATTTTGTATTTTTTAGGGTTTTGTAATAATGATGTATTGTGACTTGAAATTCCCATTAAAGCTTTGTAAAACTCTTATCTTTTGATGTTAATGAAATATATTTCATTTGCTCATGGCGTTCCAGGTTTGTACATTGCATTTTCAAGTTTTCATAAGGGAAAAATTTATGTTCTAACTTCAAGGGAAAATCTGCATTAGTCTAGGCTAAATTAGACAAAGTTTCTTCTTGTAGCTTATCTTTCTAGCTTTTCAATGGTATAAAGTATGAAATTTTTGGATATCAAAGCTAAAAGATATGAACATTATAATTTAGTAATGCTGCCAGGGATGTACATAAAGGACAACTACATTAAACTGAACTTTTGACCCTTTTAGAGGCAAAATCTTTCTTTGGTCATGGAAGTTATAGGTCTAGAAATCTTCTTCGAAATAGTCTAAGAATAACCTTAACCTGACATCTTTAGTGGAATTTATGCATAAATATGTATAGGGTGCGATCGTGAGAAACAAGGTACGAGCACAACAGAAGCTGCGGATTGAAGGAAAAACAACACCTCACTGGTGTGATCGTGAGAGCATCTGGTGCGATTACACTCAGGCTTTTTGGCCATAACTTTTTCATCTAACCTCCAAATGACTTGATTCTTGAAAAATTCATTTCCTAACACATTCCTCTATCTCTCCATAAAAATTGGTAGCCTTTGGAGTTTATTTGAGAAAGATTGATGGAAAGAAAGTGAGGGAATGAGTTGGAAGAGTATGAATTGGTTATAAACATACTTTGGTTTTTTGATCATATCTTGAGCTATAGAGCTTCAAGTGAGATGATTCTTGTTACAAAATAAACTAGAGATATAGAGCTACAATTTTATTAAAGAAGTACATTTGTAATTCTGGTCTGAAGATTTTTAAAATCTGTTCTGAAAAAGCCTTTTTGAATTTTCGCTGTCTGACTGGTATGGGCTCTCCCTTTTGTGGGATGCGTGTTTAGATGTCACTTAGGACATTGGGCATGAGTCTCGCGAGGGTGGGGTGCCCAACACCAACTTTATGGAAAAATTCAAAAATATCCAACATTCTCTCCCTTAGACAATACTTAATTGCAATATTGAATTAAGTTGAAAACAATTTTTTAAAAAAAACTCGGTTAACCTACGTTACTGTATTAGTCAATTAAGTTTAAAAAAAATTTGATCCAAAGATAATGAAAGTCTATCATTCTGTCCAACAAGGCTTTCTTTACTGAAAAGTCTCAAATGCATGTGTCATGTGTGACATAGATCTAATACAATCATGCATATCTAATATATTAGTAACATGAATGGGAAATGGAGTGTGGTAAACTAAGATGATACCTGTATGATCTAAATCATATTATATTCGTTTGTAGGTCTTGATTTCTCCAAACTTTATGCTAAACTACATATTTAAACTACATTAGAGAAAGCTTGTTTTCTCTCACCGAATGCTAAACAACATTAGAGAAAACTTGTTTTCTCTTACCAAATGCTAAACAACATCAGATAAAACCTTTATATTCTCTAACTTAGTGCTAAACTGCATTAGAGAACCTTTATGAGATTAAAAACTTATATCCCCTATTACATATCAAACTTTATGGATATCCATATAAAATGGTATACGTCTAAATGACATAGGCTTAAGGTCAATCTGTATAAATGCCCAATCATCTTTAAATGATTAAGATTGGCATAAATCTTAATACTTTCACGCATATTATGACAATGTACAATAACACATATCATTAAGGATAAACAATGATCATCTTTGTTGATAAATCACCATACTATCATAATAAATCAATTTTATAAATATACAAATGTACATGGAGCAAACATAACGATCTCCCAACTAACAGTGTTTAAGGACTTTAAAATACCTATACTGTATACTTGTCTCACAATCATAAATGGGTGAAGTCCTTTAGTTAAAGAATCGGCTAACATTTCCTCAGTCCTTAAATGCTCCAAACCTTAATGTCACCTTTTCGTATCAAGTCTTTTATGGTCAAATATTTAACCTCCAAACATTACAACCGAATGGTTCTAGCC
The DNA here is from genome assembly GCA_025531925.1 of Erythroxylum plowmanianum. Classification (NCBI taxonomy): domain Eukaryota; kingdom Viridiplantae; phylum Streptophyta; class Magnoliopsida; order Malpighiales; family Erythroxylaceae; genus Erythroxylum; species Erythroxylum plowmanianum. The sequence goes on from JANVCQ010000230.1 coordinate 8,803,367, forward strand.
ACATAATCAAGCACAGATAACTCAGAAATCTAGTTTCTAAGCTAAACCATTTGTAAAGTAGCCCCATAGTATGCACTCTACATGTATGGTCAAGAAAGTCACCTGTGTCTACTTGACACTCTTCCACAACATTGTACCCTTTGCAAACATAAAAATATAATCTTAAATGGACTTTAGATCATCGCACACATAACTAAAATCTGAATCTAAATCCCTATGAGGTTTAGACTGTTGATTTTTCTATATGTTAACATGTAATCATTAGTTCCCTTTAAGTATCTCAACACTAGCTTGACTACATTCCAATGATCTATACCTAAGTTAACCAGATATTGACCAAACAGTTTAACAGTAAATGCAATGTCCCACCTAGTGCATATCTGAGCATACATCAGTCTATCAACCATACTAAAATAAAAAACATTCCTCATAACCTCTTTCTTTACTCTATTCTTAGGACACTATGCCAAAGATAATCTCTCACTATAAGAGGTAGGTACTAAGACAAGTTTACTGTTTGCCATAATAAAATTTTGTAGCAGTCACTCAATGTATGCACTCTATGAGATCTATCTCAGTAAATCTACATACCTAAGACAAAACATGCTTTACTAAGGTTCTTCATATTGAAATTCTTGGACAAAAGTTGCTTAACCACATGCAATATGGTTAAGTTATTCAATGTGAGCAATATATCATCCATATGTAATAATAGGAAGATAACTATGCTCCCCTTGACCTCGTGATACAAGCATCTTCTAACTTTATTTTTCTTGAAGCTAAAAGATGTCACAACCTCATCAAATATAAGGTACCATTTCCGAGAGGTTTGATGTAAACCATATATTGATTTACTTAACGTACTAACCATGTCAGTTCCATCTAGATCCTGAAATGTTCAGGTTGTACTACATATAAACCTCTTCATAAAGGTCTTTATTTAGGAAAGTGGTTTCGACAGTCATCTGATAACTCTATAAAGTGATTTTGATAGTCATCTGATGTAACTCTATATCATTATGAGCTACAATTTTCATAATCACTCAAAATAGATCCTTCAAGGACACGGGAGAAAAGGTAACATTAAAGTCAACTTTCTCCCTAAGTGAACCATCAGGCAACTAAGCAAGCCCATAAATCGTTGAACTTTATCCCAAAATCCTTTAGGTCTTAAAACTTATTTATAATTGACATGTTTGCAATTCTTCTACAAATCAACTAGCTCTCATACCTTACTATGATTTATGGATTGCATCTCATCATTCATTACATCCCATCACAAATCCACACTGTCCAAAAATAGCTTCTGTAAAAATAACTGGATCCACAACATGTCTAACATCATAGTCTTATTCACCAAATAGACTATATTACCAGATGGGATAGCAAGTCATCTCATTCTAATGGATCTACGCAACTACATTAGATCTTGTACCCTTACGAACCTCTGTGTCTACAAATATGAGTTCTTGTTCCTGTATAAGCACGGTACAAAGACCTAGATCCACTAGATGTAACTATATGAGTATCGGGTACATAATAACTGTAATATCCACCTGTTATCATCCGAATGGTGAAAGGGCCCACCATCATCATAGGCATTAGATTCTAAAAACTTAGATATTTATGATTCCACTATTCCGGTCCCTCCTCCTCTACAGTAAAATCTGTAGCTTTAAAGTGGTCAGGATATCTATTTAAATAGCAATGAGCATAACGAGCATGCAATTTTTTCTTTATAAGGATTATACTACCTCAGCAAGGTAGCCCCATATACGAATGTGTGCAAGGCTGGGTTTCCACATTTCTAGATAATCAGGTAGATTGGTCTGCATTGACTTCTTCAAGTCCTTTAAGGTGTGGTTACACCTTTCAGCAACACACCATTTTGCTCAGGACTATCCGGCATAATGAATTAAATCACTATTCTAACTGATTTCCTATATATGGCAAACGGACCTATTCATGTCCTAAAACACTATGTTTGCTATATTACTTTCCTCTTCAGTTAGATTTGACACTATGGATGGATTTTCCTAATTGGTTCTCAACCTTTAGTCTTTAAGCAAGAACAAACAAAATATAATTGGAATAATCATAAAAATGTCAGAATACATTTAGAATTGCACAATGCAACTCTGTAAGGCCTTTTGATATTCGTATGTATTAGACTCAACAAGTTAGAAGCACAAGTTGACCCCTTTATCCTTATTTCAATCCACTTACTCTGCAATAGTCAGCATATGTTCCCATATCATCATAATCTAAAATTGAGAGAATGTTTTCCTTAATCAATCTCTCAACCTTAGCTCTGGATGTGTGACTTAAACTTTATGCCATAACATGTATGACTTATCATTCATCTGGGTTCTTCTTTTTATGACTTGTTCAGCAAGATACGAAGAAATATATATCTAAGTCATTAATATAAAAAAGAAGCATTAATATAAAACGTTAACATTCTATGTCCAAAATTAATACAAAGATCACATATACAATGTATCGTGTAAAACCAAAATAAACCTTACAGCAAGGTTCAGTACATACATCCCCTATATATATTACATTAGCTTCTTCATTGCTGTCAACCATCAGTTTCTCCCTCCCCGTTATTTGGCTCTATCCTGGATATGAACCCTTTCATTGTGGAAGCACCTTGATCAGATGCTTCACTATCTAGTCACCAAGAAATTAATACGACTATCACAAAATTATATTCATAAACTGATAAGCCAAGGAGTTACCTGATGGCCTCAGACTTTCTTTCTAGGCCTCATATTGTTGGCTTCTTTATGTCTGCAGGACCTTTACCAGCACTAGATTGACCATCATTAGCATATAGAGAAGATTTAAGGGTTGTTTGGTTATTAGCTGGTTGGGTTGGCCAATTCAACCCAACCAACTTATTTTAGATAAGCTCCTTTATAGGAGCCTTCAAAGTAATCAGCTGAAATTTTTTTGTTTAACGTCGATTTTGCCCTCTTTACAAAGATGGTAATGCAAAATCAAGGAAGTTCAAGTAGTGACTTTAACTATGCTATAAAAACAATACATTACATAAATTTTACTTAAAATATTTAGGTAATTTAATATTGGTCCTTCAATTTTTGATATTTAATAATTTATTTCTATATAAAAATCAATAAATAATGTAATATTATGTGATATATACTACTTCTTATTTCTTAAGCAAAAGGCTAGTAACTTAAATTGGAATGTATTATATTCCAAATCTAAACTTAATATTAACTTATTTTGATTTTAGAAAATTTGATATGATAATTTATCTATAATATAAATAATATCAAAACAAATCATATAAAATATCAAAAAAAAACTTAATAGTTTAATTAATTAAATCAATTATAACATTATCATCATCATCATCATCATCATCATCATCATCATCATCGTCGTCATGATTATTATTATTATTATTATTATTATTATTATTATTATTATTATTATTATTATTATTATTATTATTATTATGAAATTCCTTATTATAACTTTTCTTCTTATTATTATAAAATTCTTTAGTAGTATTAATTTAATTAAAGATTTAAATAATTATATAATTCAATTTTCTTCTTATAATTATAGAATTAAATTGCAATAAAAATAAAATAAAAAGTTTATTGTTAAATTATATTAAGGAATTAAAATGATAATGAACAAATTAAAATATACAATATTAATAAATGTTGTAGAAATTAATTTACAATAATGATGAGATTGGAAATGTTTGTCATTTCCAAAGTAATTATTACTAACATTTCCCATCATTTAAGTTATTTGCTTATCTCATTTTCACAAGCTTTTTCTCTTTAATCAAATTTACAGAGCATCGTCTCCAAATTTCTGCCTTTCTACATCTTATTTGTTAGTCTTCACCTCCCTCTCTGTGTAAAATTTTTAACCATTTGTCTATGTTAAGCAGTTATTGAGAAATGGGTGTGTTTTGCCTTTGTTTATTAACTAGCTGGTTGTTAAAGATTTTTTGTTATTTATGTTTTCATTACAGTAATTGTTGAAGATATTTAGAATTCATTGTTATATAAGTTGTATGTTTTTGTTTAACGTTTTGGTATTCATTGTGATGTAACTGCTATGCTTCTGTTAATAAATGTAGGTTTTACATATACGTCAGAGATAATTAATATGTGAAGGTTGAGTTGGTTGTTATTTATGTTTGAAGTAAGTCGTGAAGATGTGTGAAATTTTATGGTTTCTAAGTTTTATGGGAGTGTTTGTAGCTTTTGGTTTTACAAACACGTCAGTGATAATTAATGTGTAACAGTTGAGTTGGTTAATATTAAGTTGTAGTTAATGTTAACGTAAACATATCATTTGTAAAATGGAAACAACTTAGCATTAAATCTCTTATTGCTTTTTCGGTTACAAGTATGACTTAACATATGGATGGATAAAAAAATAAAACATCCTATGTTTTTGTTAATAGTCGTTTTTGGTTGTGTTAATAATTATATCTGAAAATACTGCTCCTCATTTATTAATTTCACAGGTGTGAAAATGAATGGTACATCGACTCCATGCCATCGTTTAAATTATAAAATTGATAATGAGCAACATAACAATGATATTGGCTTTGGGAACGAGAGTTGTAATATGAAAGCAAGAGATTTGGTTGGAAGAGAGTTAGTACCGAAAATTGGCATGCAGTTCGCGACAGAAGAAGAAACTTATCAATTTTATTTAATTTATGCGAAGCATGTGGGATTTGGAATTAGAAGAAGCAAAAGTCACAAAGATAAAAGTGGTAAGTTGATTTGTAGGC
>JANVCQ010000230.1:8822707-8841487 GCA_025531925.1 Erythroxylum plowmanianum
ATCTTCGACTTCGACTAATTTTTATAGCCTTCGTCTGTAACTGCTTCTTGAATCTTACTTCTTGAATCTTGCTTCTTGAATCTTTGAAAGAAACGGTTATTCAGTTGAGTTCCGTAACTTACTCGAACTAAATCTTGATTCAAACATGATTTGCTTTCGTCTGCTTTTGACTTCCGTCTGCTTTTCATTCTTTGTTTGCTTTTCTATCTCCGTATGTTTTTCTACTTCGTCTGCTTTTCTTTCTCCGTTTGTTTTTCTATCTCCGTCTGTTTTTCTTTCTCTGTCTGTTTTTCTACTTTGTCTGCTTTCTCTTTTTCATCTGTTTTTCTACTTCGTCTGCTTTTCTTTCTCCGTTTGTTTTTTTTTCTCCGTCTGTTTTTCTGTCTCCGTCTGTTTTTCTACTTCGTCTGCTTTTCTTTCTCCGTCTGTTTTTCTTTCTTCGTCTATTTTTTTGTCTCCGTCTGTTTTTCTGTCTCCGTCTGTTTTTCTACTCCGTCTGCTTTCTCTTCTTCTTATGTTTTTCTTCTTCGTCTGTTTTTCTTCTTCGTCTGCTTTTCTACTGATTATTTGTTCTTCATCAAAATCATATATGTGAAGTCATTTTGACTTAACAAAAGATACTTACATGTCTGTGCCCTAATGAGCTTCATAAGAGGTAGTTTACTATAAAGTAGCCGTCAAAAATAGAGGAGCAAGGGAGCCAGCCTCTAGCGAAGAAGAAGGAGAAAGCAGCTACTCACAACAATAAGAAACACAATCTACAATTCCTGTTACTAATGCTACTACTGTTTTAGAGTTGCTCAAATGTTGGGAAGATGCTACCATAGCAAATAGCAACAAGTCAACTGCAATTGAAAAAACAATTGCGATTATTCAAAGGTAGCAGTGGTACCAAGTAAAAAAATTAAAGAAATTCTTCACTGTGTCTAATGTGGAGGTACCATCACCTACACCTTCACCACCAGGTTCTCCTATTCCCTAAAAGTTCTACTAAATTTTCTTTTTATGTACTTGTACATTGGTGGTGTGTTTGTGATGTTTATTGTTTTATTTATTTTTATAGTGTTTACGACTAAGGTAGTAACATGCTAGGATTCTTGAACTTAGCTTAACTGATTTTTTACATCATATATGCCCTTTTAGTTATTAAAAATGCATAATGCAACTAATGATCAATTGAGGATAGTGTGAATACTAGAACAGTTTTGGTTCTTTTAGCACAATTATTTATATTAAGCTCTTTGCTTAATAATTATGATTATTGTTATTTACTTAAAGTTTTAACTAGAGGATAAGAACAATTTTATAAATGATAAGGAGGAAATGAATTTTAAAAAAACCTCCAAATTGTTGCTCCGCTGTGCTGAGGGTGCCTGAAACTGGCCTTGGACACATGAGCAATGCTAGTAGCCACTTGATAATGAAAATGAAGTAGGTTTTATGTATATAAGTATGCTCCTCATTTTTATTTAATTGAAAAACTTTTCATCTCAAGCAAGGTTCGATAAAGCTATCCTGGAAATAAAACCTCTTCATCCTCATCGCACAGTTTTAACAACAAGTTGAAAACAATACAAATATGTTTAATGGAGAATTTATTCTAATGATGAAGTTATTGGTGTTATTTACTACTCTTGTATGCATACTATTCATAATTTAATTTACAGAAGCTTTATCTACATTTTTGGTAATTAAGGGGTTGTAGGATATTAACAATTATGTCAAGCTGGGAAAAGATTCTTTGGTATCACACTATTTGGGTCATTGTTTTTTTTTATTTTCTTTTGACATATTGTGTTCTTGAGGATAAGCACAAGTATAGTGGTGAGTATTGATGTGAGTTTATTTACTTGTTGAGTGTTGATGTTTTTAGATATGTTTTTTGTACTTTTAGTTCTTGGTTTAGTTTAGTTTTTGGGCAATTTTGATGTTTTGTTAAGTGTGAAGGAACAGGGGAGCAAGATGAGAAAAGTTGGTGAAAGAAATAAGGAAAATGGTATCTAGTGCGATCATAAGGAATAAGGGTGTGAGCGTGACCGAAGCTATGGATTTAAGGAAGAACAAGGTGTGATCGCGAGAGCATCTGGTGCGATCACGACTAAGGAACAACATCGCTCGGGTGCAACCAAAAGTCAATCAAGTACAATTGCACTCAAGACTTTTGACTAGGAGATAGGCTATTCACACATGGGTGTGATTGCACTACGCAACTTCAAGGATAATCTGACATTTCATCAAGTTTGTAAATGAATGGTGAATGGTTAGAAGAAGTCTTTAATGAGCAAGAACGTGGGGAGGAGCTGTTACGATCCATTGGAGGTGAAGAGTCATGAGAAAACTCATGACGTTTAGTATAAAAGGAGGGCCAACAAATGCAAAAAGGGAAAGAGGGGGAAAAGGCAAGAAGAAGAAAGAATGAGGAAAAGGAAGTGGGAGCTATTTATTTACATTTTTCTTAGTTTATTTTTTTGTTTGCTTATGATATGTGTTTTCTAATTTCTTTATTTCAAAGATTGTTTCACCCTTTAGGTTGAATCTTGTTTTCTATCTTCTACTGTGCATGGTTTGTTGTTCTTATGAATAGTTTTTAGTTGATCTTAATAAGAGTTGAGTTCTTTTTTAAAATCATACAATTACAATTTACATGCTAAGAGATTAGTGTCTAAGTTTTATTCCATAAAGGTTATGCAGTTCATCTTTACTTTATTTATATCTGAATTAAGAAATTTGCATGTTGATAAAACAGAGTAGGTAATTTAAACTTGAGAGAGAAGAACTGCTTTTAAAGAATCTTGGGGTAGGAGAATATTAGGATTCAAATTTACTTTAGCAGGAGTTGATAACAATTTTTGGGATCTTCAATCTTGTGATTCGTAAAAGCAATTTCTCTTCTCAAAGATTACCTTTGTCATGAATGTTTAACTGTAACTGATTTATTTATATATCAATTTTAATTTTTAAATATTTTATTATTAATTTAAACAATCTGGAAAGAATTGATATCGGTGCTTAACTCGTTAGGTTCGCAATCGTTTGAGCAAAAAGCTTAGCTAAATTTTGATTCTCCAAGCATCTCACCACAGTAGCTATATGACTTAATTGACTTTCCATATTCTAAATACTAGCTCTTATTTTCTTTTGAAATTGTTTGTTATTTCGAGCCAAATTTTTCATCATTTCTTCCAATGAAGGTATAGAGCTCAACGGTTGAGTTTGTCTTTGATATGGTAGCCAGTAGGAGCCTTGTTGTTGTCCTTGCTACTATAAGTGTTGAATGGAGGATTCTTACATCTTGAATTTTGTGTATAAGGGTAACTAGGATTCCTTTATGTTTGACCTAAAAAGCTTCCAAAAGCATTCACTTGTTCCGTAGCTGTCTCTTCCAAAGTTAGAAACATATCAACGGGATGCCCTGCCATTATGCAAATGCCACATGATTTGATTTCTTGACCATCATTTGCAGCCATTTGCCTAACTAAATATGTTAACCCAACTATATGTTTACTCTGGTGTAACAGTACTAGCTTCATTAACTTTCAATGGTTAGGGGTCCTCTCAAATGTTGAATTGTTAATAGTTAATAACTATGTTGGAAATCAGATTTCTAGCTTCAATGGGTATCTTGCTACTAGTACACCTTTGCTTGCTATATCTATCATACTTATTTCTTGTGGCATAAGCCCTTTATAGAAGTATTAGATCAAGAGTTGTTCACTGATTTGATGGCACAGACAGCTAGCATATAACCTCTTAAAATGCTCCCTGTACTCATATAATGTCTCCCCATGATGCTGTCAGACTGCACATGTCTCTTTTCGAATATTCATAGATAGAGAGGCAGGAAGGCACTTCTCTAAAAATGTCTTTCAATCTCATTCCATATCATGATCGATCCCAAGGGTAAGTAGTAAAGTCAATCCTTAGCGATGTCCCCTAAAGAGAATGGAAATGCCCTCAACTTAATCTACTCTTATTGTACCCCGACTAGCTTCATGCTAAAACAAACCATGTGGAACTCCTTGAGATACTTATAAGGATCTTCACCTAGCATACCACGAAAAGTATTCAAAAGATGAATTAGACCAGATTTAAGCTCAAAAGCAACATCAATACTAGGAAAATCAATGCATTATAGTTGATGATTAAAATTAGGAGTAGTTAACTACTTAAGAATATGATCATTGTTTTGCCCTACCATGTAAGAATCAGTTTTAGAGATGGAATCACTGGAAGAATTAGAAAGTAAATCTAAAACTATTTGAATTCCTGGTGATGAATCAAGTTTCCTATCAGATGATGACGAATCTTTGGAACTTTGTGCAACTTATCTTCTCGATCTGTGGTGTGAGAAGATTGTGTCATGCCCCTTAAATAACCAAATACGAAAAGAAGTTAATATAAATAAAAAAAACAACGAAACAAAAAAAATTTGTGAAAGCAAAGGATAGTAAACCCTAACAATGGTGCCAAATTTGGTGTAGTGCATTGTAGCAATACATAAAATAAACTAGACTTGCAACTATAATAGTAGGGAGTCTGGATCGATCCCATAGAGATTAAATCCAATCACTTTCCTAAATTATACATATATATATAACAAGGGGATTTGGTTCGATGCAAATTAGAAAATAAAGTAAAATTGAATCTACAAAATAACTTATACTAAACAACATTAAAGTGATAAATTTGTTTAATTATTTGAAATTTGATTCTTTGGTTTAATCTCGACCTAAGCACAATTTCACATATGTCAATGAATTATCGTTTTCATACCTCTCTTTAGACTATTAATTGTGAATTAATAATAAGCTCTATTAATTTTGGTTTTTCCTTATATCAAAGTTAAATAAGAAGAGCTTGTTAGTTAACCCTAAATATCGGATAACCTAGAAATAGGTCTCTAAGTTTAATCAGACAGCAGCAATATGATTGACAAGAATGGACCAATCTAAGAAATAATCACACAAGCTCTGACTCTTTCACTTATGCTAGTTTATCCCTAATGATTAATATCGTTAGTTGCTACATATGACTTACGTATCACATTTAAATTCTAGCAATGGGTTTTTCATGAAAAATGATTTAATAGAGCATAAAAATCATTCTTATGTAATAATTAATCAATCTATACAACATATTGTAAAAAATCTTAAAAGAGGGAAAGAAAAGGATACATAATGATAATATGCTTAATGTGCTCCTCGATGTCAGTTTCACCTCCAAACCTAGGTTGGGTGGATTAGCCCTTCATCTTCTCCATTAATCTCTAAGAATCAACTAAGAATCTCCCTATTCTTTTTGAGAACTGACTAAGAAATCAAGAAGAATAAGGGATGTTTGGTTTCTACCCACTCTCCATTTATAATCTCCAAGAATGAAGAAGAATCAGCTATTTTCCACTCTTCTTCTTGAAGACCAAAGAGGAATAATGAAGAAGGATTAGCTATTGTTCTCTCTCCTTTACTCCAACTATACACACCTCCTTGCTCCGATCGTCCACTAAGATGATTTTATATCATGAAATGCCTAAGTGTTGTCTTAATTATATCTCCCTCAACCCCCACACTCTACAATAGTCACACGTTCTCCTTTATTCCATAGTCAAGACCTTATATTCCTCATATCTTCTAAAAGCTAGGTTTTAATGGAATGGACAGGTGTCTTTTTCTATCTTGTTATAGCCATGAGACAATTGGGGGACGATCATTTTTCTCCCAAAAATCCCGGCTATCACACCATTCTCTTTATAATAAAAACTAGGTTAAAAGAAATGGAGCAGTCGTAAGCCTCACTAAGACAAGGTTCACGATTGTAACAGTTTAATTAAAATGTTATAGCTATGAGATAATGCTCATTCTCCATTTTTATACTCTATCTTGTCTCCTCTTCTTATAATCTTCTTCTTCTTACTCCATGAAGACAATAGATGATGAATATCGAGAAGCTAGCTCAATGAGTATGCTTTCAGCTCACTTTAATTGTTATGCTTCCAAATTGTACCTAAAATCAAATATGAACTAAAGTGAGTGTCTTAAACATTTTAAGGCATTAATCACTAAGTGTAATGGATTAAATGTATCAACAATTATGCACATATCATAAAGATTCATATAAGGACTTTTAAAAAAAGTTAATGAAAATGATGTGGCTTTTGAGTTCAATAAGAGATGTAAAAAGGTTTTTCATAAATTAAAAGAACTATTGACCTTTACCTTATATATCCAACCCCTTACTGGAGTGCACCTTTTGAGATAATAGGCAATACAAGTAATTAAGTAGTAGATGTTTTAGGTTGAAGGATTGTAAAAAGAATTCTCACGTCTTTTTTATGCTTCAATGACATTAAATGATGCTTATAAAAATTAGTCCAACACTAAAAAGGAATTTTTAGTTGTTACTTTTCCTTTATAAAGGTTTCAATCTTATTTTCTTAGTACTAAAGTTATTAATTATTTTGATTAAACAACTCTTTATTATTTGATGGCAAATAAAGAGGCAAAATCAAGGTTAATAAAATGGATACTTCTCTTTTGCAAATTTGAGTTGGATATCGAAGATAAATTAAGATTGAAAATCATGCGGCGAATTATTTGAGTCATTTAGCCTATTTAGAGGATGAACTTCATTTTCAAGAAACATTTCCTAATAATTAAATATTGTTTATAAGTGTTATATTATCATTGTATGCAAATATTGTAAAATATTTATTTAGTAATATGTTACCTCTAAATTTTTCTAAGGCTTAAAAAGATAAGATCAAGAGTGATTCTAAATATTGTGTGTGGGTTAACCCATACTTATGGAAACATTATACAGATCAAGTGGCTAGAATATTCATTCTTGAAAATGAAATCACTTACATTCTCCCATTTTGACATTCTTATACTTATAAAGGTAACTTTATCCAAAAGGACGATGAAAAAAGTGTTAGAATGTGATTTATATTTATTATCTTTATTTTAAGATTCATATTCTTTTTTTAGTTTATGTGATAATGTAAAAAAAAAGATAATACATCCCAACTCAAAGAGAAGCCGTAACTCATATTATTTCAAGGAATTTTTGACATTTAAGGAATCAATCTCACAAGACCATTCCCTATATCTTTTATTTATATTTATATATTTCCTAACTTTTGATTGTATCTCAAAATGAGTGGAATCTAAAGCCACTATGACTACCTATATGAATACCAATGTTATGTCACCTTATTGATTGGTAGTTTGTAATCTATCCAAACTTCTAATCAAATTAAAGCATAAAACGTATTGGTTATTAGGAGTTTCAACATTAAAATGGAAGAAAGTTGGGAACATAGGAAGTTGCAACTATAAGAATTAGAGGAAACTTGTAATGATGCCTAAAAAAGTATAAGGATTTATAAGGAAAAAAAAGGCTTTTCATGATAAGATCATCTCTAAGAATGATTTTAATGTTGATTAAGAATTCATATTACATTTCATTATTTTAGAAGTTTAAACTTAGGTTGTGTTCTTATAGGTTTAAACCTCTTATTATTCTAATGTTTTTCCTTATGTTGTAGTAGAAATACAAATTTCAACAATGTCTATTATGTTTAAAGTGAATATCCAAAGACTTAAATCTTTCTCTAAAGGCTTCTAAATAGAGAATATGGAAGGACTGAATATTAAGGATCATTTATACCAATTGAAGACGGTTGCATTGAGCCAAGCCATTGACAATAAAAAGGTTCTATTTAATCATCTATGATTTGAGCATATAGGTTATAATCCTCCAGTTTAGCTAGCCCATGATTCCCATATCGTCACCTACTTGTTAAATAAGTAGCTTCTCTCTTTTATTATTATTTTTATTTATTTTAGTAATATATTTTTTGTAAGTGCGTGAGCTCTTATTTTTTACAATAAGGACAATGTAAGGTTTAAGTATGGTTGAGGAGTTATTTCTGTTTTAAATGGCTTAAATTATTAACCATACTTTGAGATTAAACAAGTTGAATATAAGGGTGGCATATATTGAATTGTTGCATTAACTTGGAGTATAAACTTTAATGAACACTGATAGTTTAGTTACGAAGGGATGTGTGAAAATGTTTTGGTAAATTAATCAACCTTGTGAGTTTTTGAAACAATTGAGATTGAGATATCTATGCTAATCAACTTTTTTATTAATGTGTAATTTTCTTTATATGGATGTATCTTTAGAACTTGCTTTGAATTATTTCAAGATTACATTGATATGTACATATATGTAAAGGATAAATGTCATTTTAAATTTCATTCTTCAACCTAAATAGTCTCTAGTTAGCCTCTTTAAGCCTTAATAACTTCATTTCATTCATTAGAGTCCATCATATGAGCCTTATCCTAAAGTTAAATATCTTTACATAACCATAAGGTTTACTAAGGAATTTGAATTGAATTAATTAAAGGGTTTTATGAAAATGGAATATGACGTGTTTATAGGTGTGTATGAAGAATAAAGTGGTGTTTTTGTTAAATGCATGTTGCAAATTGTGTTTAAACATTGGACTTGTATATTTACATTTAAATATGTCACATGTGCAAGAAGAAATATTCATATGAAAAATAATAAAAATAATAATATATATTCTTAATGAGGTGATGGATTGAATAAAGATATTATTAAATACTTAAATATGTGGTTGCCTTATTTACCTAATATTTGTTTTGAATGCTTAATTAAATTAAAAATCAAGGATTTGTTTTGGTTATATTTTCATTATGTTTAATAACAAAATCCCTACTTAAAGTTAGGGATGTAGTTTGTGAGAAATATTTCAGTTATTAATTCATGAGTTGTTATTAGTAGCTAAATCCCTATAAATAGTTCCAAAACGTGGTATGATAGAAAATAAACAAGAAGGACAATAAAAAAGGATCACTAAAGTAGATGAACCTATCTTTTTCTAATGCATAGTTTAGTGATTTGAGTATTGATTCTATAAGGACTATAGCCATTAGTACTAAGTGTCTTTTTATTATCCTATCTAATGAAGTGAATGATTTGAAGAAGGAAATTTAACAATCTAAAATAATGAATAAAAGATAATCAATTAAGGTGACATAAAAGAATAAATAACTAGTAAATGTAGATCTAGATGAAGAATCTACATAAAACCATTCCTATGCTTGAATTTATCTTAATTTAATGATTAATCCTAGTTATAAACTAATAGGATTTGCAAAGTTATAATTTCACTCTCACATTTAAGGCAAACATTCCCTATCCTTAAGTATTTTTATTGAAAGTGCTTTTAAATCAAACCCCCTAAGAATGCATTAATTTGCTTTATGAATTCCCATGAATATTCCAATCAAAATCAAAAGGATCATGTAGTTTTATCTCTTTAAACACATTCAGTCTTCATAGTTCAAATTGGGAAGTAATTATATCTATAAGATCTTCTGTGTTTTACTACTTCAATCTTATATATAAATTATACATTAAATTTTCTATATTAGTTACTTCAATTTAACATAATAAATAAGCATGAACAGTTCTAAAAAAAATAATATTTCATTTAATTAAAGAATCAATTTCAAACACAATTCTAAGATTCATACACCTAAATCTATTCCTAATTTAATTCATAATAAAACTCCATAATGAATAAGAAAGACAAAAGAAATAAGAGTGATTTTTTATAGGTTGAAGCTTGAATGTTCTTCAAGAATGTTGATGGATATTCTTGTTTTTCCTCTAAGATTGTTTTCTTCTTTAATCCCACCTACTTTTCCCTTATCTTGTGACTGAATTTTAGGCCTCTTAGATGTCTCTCTTCTTCTTCTTCTTCTTCTCGTCTAGAATACCTTTAACATAAAATCCCAAATTTTTAAGCTATCATAATCCAAACACTAAATTGTATAAGTCCCTATGTTGTTCTATGAACCTCTTAATTTCTGTTTTAATAATTAGTGCTAATGCAACTTTCAAATATGGTACCATGTTAGACTTGGGTTGGGTTAGTTCCCATCTTATTTTGCAAATAAGATACCTCACTTGGAGCATAAGTCCAAATTTTAGGAACACAATATGATATAAGTACCATATAAAGGAGCACTGCACCATAACCAAATAGTGTTCTTCATATGACCAGCCTATTAAAGAAGCACAATACATCTTTAAGAAACACAAGGTTTATGTTTATGTGTACATTCTATTTTCTAAATATAGGATTATGATTAATAAGTACTACTACAAAACTTCTTTAACTTGAATCCAACTTATTTGAATTCATTTATTACTTCTTAGAGAGTTATAGCAAGGCTTATAAGCAAAATATAAATAAATTTTGTTAGGTTATGTAAATATAGTGCCCTAAAAAGCAAGTGTATTTACATATATCTTGATCTTCTTCCAGTTATTTTTGAAATGAAAATATTTATTATTAATAAAACAAAAGAATTTGGTTTTATTTGTATGAGCATAATATAACTAGTCATAAGGTACCAAGATTCTTTTGTAAATAATATACATATACATGGAGATGTATAGGAAACATGTATATTATTAGAATCTAAATTAGTTGATTCACTGTTGAATAGTCAAGTTGGTCGCTTGATTATGGCTTATATTTTAGTGTTATGATTTATCTTCGTGCAAGTAGAGCAGTTTACTTCAAGGGAATGATGAGTTTTATCTCATGATAGTAGTTGACTATCGATAATGACACTATTAAATAAGTTTGGAATCACGTATGTTTTTAAAAAATAAAGTAGGTCATTACTTTAACCTTAAAATATACACGTTAGCATTCTTTTATTACGAACCACGATCTTGATGAGTGGTGAACTCATATATGTTTCATTATACTTCTTGGCATGATCAGAATGGATTTTGACAGAGTATAAATCCATTGTGTGCACGTTGGAATTATTAATTGAAACATGTATCAAGGAACATTCACTCAAATAAAGAGTTTATAGTGATATCATCACTTCTAGATATTTTATAGAGATTGGTGATTAAACTGGAGCCAGTAGTTTAATGGTCTAACCACCCATCAAGTCTTAACATCAAAATGAGATCTTGTGTGTTAATCACCATATAGAGTAAAACGGGAGATCTAGAAAGAAAACCAATTAAAAACAAAGTGGTAATTTTATCCTTTATTGTGCGGATGGCTCTAATACAATTCATAATAAAGTTTGCAATTGGACATCTTATTTGAATCATGTATTCTCATAATATTTAGTTATTCAAGAGTTCAACTAATTATCTTTAGTGAATGGCATTTGGTTAATAATATGAGATTAATTCTAATAAGATTAAATTAATTATGGGCTTATTGGATCTTGAATTATATAATTCCAATTAGATTCCCCACTTGGCTTCTAGTAAAGGTTATCAGAAAAAGTAAGAAATATAAATAGAGGTTACTGAAAAGAAAATAAAAAGGAAAGGACCAAATTAGATTTGGAATAATAATAACGAAACAATTTAATTAAGAGTTAATTAAATTGGGTTTTAAGTCTATGGTTAAATGAAGGGTTGACTCTAAGTAAGTATTAATTAGAAGCTCAAAGTAAACATTTACCATTAGCTACATTTTAGTTTTATTTAATTAATTAGATTAATTAAATTAAAACAATTTTTATAAAGACAAAAAAGGAAAGCAAAAATTGAAACTACAATGATGTAGTTTTCAATTTTGTATAACTAAGATGGGTTTTTATCATGCTTCATCATCATTAAATGGTTTAATGGTATCCTAATTAAATAGTTTAATGGTTGTCATTTAATGTTGGCATGTAGAAAAACGCATAAACCTTTTAGCGTTCTTTTGAATAAAGAAGGGGAAAGTGCATTTGTTGCTCTCTCTCCCTTCTTTCATCATACAACCGAAAATAAGAGTGTCATTTTGTTGGTTTTTATCTTTTCATCAAGACATATTAAACAAATGTGAATGTCACATTTGTGGCTCGTTGTTTCATTTTGTGAAAAAAAAGGAATGGTGTTTTTAGCTTGGTCTTCCTCTCTCCTTCTCTTTTGTGACTGAAACTTAGCATTAAGAGTGTCTTAATTATTGACTTCTTACAACTAAGGAAAACTTCTACAATATTTCTTCTCCTTTATCACAAAGGGATCTTGTTAACCATGTTGTCCAAGGAGAACAAGTGGTAAATCGTAGTGGTTAAGGATACAACAAAGAGAAGAGGATAAAATAGCGTGGAGAGAATGCCATAGCAAGGAGTCAAAATTGTAGCAAAGGAGTTGGTAAATATTTCGATCTTGTTCTTATGCTATTTATTTTTCTAATATCATATCATGTATGGATTAAACAAGTTGATTTGGTTATTATGCTTTCGCTACATTTTGATTTCAAAAAAGTTTTAAAATCTACCATTTAGCCAAATCTAGTATTCTTTTGTTTTCAATCCAACAATTAGTATTAGAGCCATTTTATTGTGCATGATTCGGTTCCTATTGACAAAATTGGGTTTTATGAAAAATAAAAAGTTTTGTAAAATAAATGTCATTACACACTTTTTATCGAATGGGTCAAGTCATGTGAACAAAGAGTTCAAAATAGAAGATCTAAGTCTAGGAAAATTTTTTTATGTGACGCCTAAATACCCCCTACGAGGATATGTAAGTGTCACACTGACAAACAGAACAAACAAACCAAAAGAAATCTAAAACTTCCTTAAAACCAAATCAAGAAATGATATATGATATTACATTGACCTTAATATAAACTTGTTCAAAATAAAAAATTAGCCTAAAATATAATTATTACAAAAACTTACAACAATTCAGAGTCATACACTTTACATACAAGCCAAAATAAACTCAAATATATTTTTATCAAAATAAGACTAAAACTTCATTGGCCATTATGGTTGACTCGTCCCAGTCTTTATGATCCTCACTCTAAACCTACATGGGACAAATCCAATATGCTAAGCATATAGCTTAGTGAGTAATAACTAATCTATACATAAATTGACAACTAATTATACAAAATCATGATATAACAGAAGCATGCATTAACAGTTTATCGAAACAAACAATTCAAACATAATGCATCTCAGAATAGATTGTACAGAAAATAGAATTGAATATCAATAGAGGGTATAAAAATCAAAGATATTTTAGAACATAATTTCTTTGTTTATATTAAAAATCAAAGATATTTCATAATATAAAAAGTAGGTGACTATTAATCCATTTATATAAGCAAGTAACAGGACTTATACATAAGAGACCAAAGTCTCGATGTCTAAGTGTCACAGAAGAGACCAAAGTCTCGACATTGAAGTGTCAATAATAGAAGACACCAAAGTGGCCTTAATAGAAGACATCAAAGTGTCACAAAAGTAGCTATAGACCCTTTTAGGCATGCCTATTTACCCACAACTAGGACTTAACATATTGAAAAATAGAAAGGCCTGAAATTCACATATATTAATCAATGTTTTCATACCATGTATTCAAGCATATCACATTCTTACAGCTTTGCAAATCATTCAATGATCCAAATCAATAGCAACCAAAACAATCAAAGCAAAACTATCAAATATTACTTACTGAATTACTTACAAAATTGATGATCTAAATTACTTACAAAAGCTCCTTTATTGCTTATTGCCTTGAAGTCCCGACAATATCTGGAAATGGTCGTTCTATGTGTTCCTCTATAACATTTAACACAAACACATATTACTATTGTGCATGATTATGAAATCATTTATGCACATTCATGTATTCCAAATATTTAGGATGCATATTCATGACAATTTCCTAGGTTTCTTATCCTTAATCTTGTCACATTATCAATCATGTGAAACCATACTCAATTGCTCAATCAAGATTTATCTCACAACCATCTTTCGGGTCCACTTTGCTCAATTATTCACATTAGGAAGATGAGGTAATTTGACAACAATTCCTTCTAGAAAGTTTTTCTCCCAAGTCTTAAGTTTCTTATGATACCCAGTTCATTCCATTTGGTTCTATATACTAAAAATTATACTTAAAAGAATTTTAGACTGTTCTTAAGCTTCAACAAAATTCTTATCTCAACTTCCAATCAGATTCCCATGTTCTTATAGGCAGAATTAGAGTTCAATCTCTTCAAAAAGTTTGTATTCTTAAGTCTCTAGTTTAATCAAAATTAATAATCCTCTCATTCTGAGCTCCACTGACCAAGATATAATCAAAATACTAAAGTATGTTTAGTGAAATATTCCAGGTCATACTATTCCAACAGATTCCCCCTCTTTCATTCGATCAATCTTTTTCAAATCAATCCAGAAAGATATTAATTTTTATGGATAGGTAGAACAATGTGTTTTAATCTAGTGGTTCAAGTCTCATCTCATTTGGATGTCAGGTGAAGAAGTTATACAAAAAGATCAAAGTATGTTTAGAAAATAACCCCTTTCGATAAACAGGCAAGTCACTATCATGCACATGCACGATCGTGATACTCCAGGTGAGCCAGTGAAGTCGCGATCGTGTAGAACCACAATTGCGACTTGCTACATTTATTAACGAAGATACTATTGTGCCTCAAATTTTTTTATTAAGCATGAATTGATTAAATTTCATGGCCTTGTTAGATAAATCATTTTCTTTGGAGTTTAATTAGCAAGTCAATGTTAGGAGGATTTATTGCTTGGATTGATGGAATTAGAAGCATTAAATGGAGAGATTAAGATTAAGTTAGAGTATAATATGGTGTAAGTTAAATTGAAGAAGTAAGAATGTATAAGGGCAAAATTGGAAGATCACTAAAGGTTAAAAGGCTAAGGCATTACATGGAAAGGCATAGTGGACTTTCATCATACATTTAGGGTATAAGTGATAGAAGTAATTGTAGTCTTGTATTTTTGAGAAGCAAAATCATGAATGAAAGAGGAGAAAACGTGGAAGAGAGAAAGTAAGGGTTTTTGGGAGATCTTGAAGAGCTTGAAGAATTTGAGGCTAAAACAAGTAAGTATAAGCATTAACCCTTCTTGATTGTTGACTGAGCCATGTTTAATGATAGTTAGAAGTGAAAATGAAGTTGAATGTGTGTAGGAAGTTGTTGATAAATGGTATATGAAAATGTTTTAATCTTTTAGGGTTGATGATCAAAAGATAGATTATGATGTATTTGTGAATACTTTTAGGTTGAAATGAAATTGAAAATGAAGTAGAAGAGATGGTTTAGGTTTAAGATGGATTATAAGTGAAAGGTGGGAAGTTAAAATCTGGAAAATGAAACATGTCCTGCGTATTCTTCTGTCAAAGTTTTCCATGGCCAAGTTTCTTGATTTGCTGTGGCCAACTTGAATGATCAAGTTGCCATGATCAACTCAGGGGCTTCGTTGCGGTGAACTTGTAAGCTTTCATGCGAATTTTTCCTTTCCGGAAAAGTTCGTCGCGGCGAACTTTCCGACATAGAACATGCTTTGGTTTTTTTAGCATAAATTTTTCTGTAGTTATCCAAATGGAGCAATTTTTGATTTTTAGTAAATTAGAGACATAGGGATACAAGTTTTATGATGAAATAAAGTTTTAATTTGGTCTTTAAGAATCTCAATTTATGGATGGAAGTTGAGCCTATAATGTTATTTTAGTATAAGAACAACCTAAAAATGTTTGCAGTATAACTTTTAAAGTACTAAATGAAATTCAATGTTTTTGGTTTCATTAGAAACATAAGAGAAGGAGGAACATTTTTCTAGAAGAAAGTGTTATCAAATTGCTTCGTTTACCTAATCATAAAGATCACATAAAATTGACCCAAAGGTTGGGACTTTTGGAAGAGTTTAAGTATTCAGAATTTATCTTAGTAAAATATGCAATATGAGGTACTCAAATTAGAATTCTCATTAAATTGGGATTTTGTTATTGTTAAAGGAAACCAAGAAGGGAATCAAGGAATGCAAGAGGATCAAGAGGATAGGCATCTTTGAGCAAGGTTTAAGCAAGGATTTCAAGGTGGGTTACAGTTTTATAATTAAGTAATAGGCCATTAATGTTTTCTTTCAAATGATGGGAAATAAATGATTTCAACTACTTTATGAATGCACATTATAACTCTTGAATGCTTTGAAAAAGTGTTATGTGTTTGGTATGAGCATATTGTGTTTATGAATTATGAAAAGAATGTGAAAATGATTTTTGAAGAGGTACTACGATTGTAAAATCAAGTTTTGAAAATATGCCTTTTTGGGCAACAAGTTTACAAGATATGAAATACATATTATGTACGCTTGTGGTGGTCCCCTAAGTTATGTCAAATGCACTTTGACAAATCAAGGCTTCTTCCGACTACCAGCTAGTGGCATAGAGCTCCTTTACAGACTCCCATAAGTTTACGAGTACGGAAGACCATTAAGTGGGATTGTGATAGTACGTTCTGTTCATAGCTACACAGGACCATTATGTGGAAATGTGTGTTATGTTCTGTTGACCGACTTGTTTAATGCATGAATTATATTACTAACAAATTGCTCGATGAATGACAATTTGAAAAATATGTGCTTTATGATTCCATGTGAATTTTTACAATTGTTTTGCTTGTTACCAGTTATAAAATTGTTACCCACGAGCTTCAAGCTCACCTCCTCCCATTCTGTCCCATCGCCAGGTGAGGTGCAAGAGATCAAGTAGTCAAGAGCCAAGGCATCACTCCAATTAGACTTATTTTTCTCTTGAAGTTAGTTTTTGTAAAATAAAGCTTTAGTTGCATTTTGAGAAATTATACTTTTTGGAAACTATGTATTTTTGGATTATGATGTAATGTGGCTTGAAATGCCCATTAAAGCTTTGTAAAACTCTTATCCATTGTTATAAATGAAAAATATTTCTCTTTGCTTATGGTTTTTGTTTTTGCAAAACATTTTGATTGAAATGAGATTAAAGTTAAAAACGTTGTGTTTTATTACGTGTATTTTTGTTTTTGGCTTGAATTAATGAAGGTGGTTGAAGGTTTTTAAGTTGGCATTTGTAAGATAGGAAACTTGGGTTATAGGTTTCTGCTAAAAGGGTTTTCGCTGTGGCGAAACCAAGAGTTCACCACGGTATAATTCTCCCGAAGCTATTTTTTTTGTTAGTGTGGCAACTTTGCCACTGCGAAGATAATTTCCTAGGTTCATCACGGCATAATTCGATCGTTCGCTATGGCTAAATTAACCTAAGGGGAACATGTAGGATTTCTCCCACATGTTCGCCGCGGCAAAATAATAGTTCACCTTAACGAAACTCGCCTTTGCTTTTGAAGGATTTTTTTTTTTGAATTTCCAAATTTCTAAACCTTCCTCTATGCTCAAGGTTCATGATCCCCTGTCTAATGTTGGGCTCCGGAATCGGGGTCCAACATGATGTGGTATCAAAGTGACTAGGTTTAGGTCCAGATGTAGGACTAGGTTTAGGCATGAATTGGGTTAGTTAAGGCATGAAATAAAAGTGCGTTGTTTTAAATGAATACTTTGCATTATTTTGAATTTTTTCATACGTTTTGAAATTGCTTTATACGATTTGACCTTTTTTGCATACTTTAAAAATTATTTGTATGAACTAAAGGTTTTCAATGGTTTTATATTGAAGGAGTGAAAATGCCACCTCGAAAGAGAGCTCCAGGAGATATGACCTGATCTCACTCTCACTAAGGGAGCACGGATAAATCGTATATCCCATAAGATGTTAGGACACACTCTGCTCCTAATTCGGAGACACCTAATGTACAACGTGAAGTGCCACCACCTCCACCTCCTATGTTGGGTCCCAATTCCTCCATCTTAGTATTTAAGCATGTTCAAATTAATTTGAGGCTTTTAATGCAAATTAATGATTATTAAAATTAAAAGAATAAGATAAATTGAGGGCAATTTAGGAAGATTGCTTAGGTTTTTAAAGTCTAAGGCTTACAAGGAGGGGCATTTTAGTCTTTGTAGTTGCAATGAAAAGAAGAATGAAGGAAGGAACCTCAATGTTGTCGTGAGTGAAGAGAAGAGCTATGAAAATTTCAAGTTTTAAGAGGGGAACTTGAAACTACATAGTTTTGGGGGACTTAGGCTTTAAAATAAGAAACAAGTTGTTAAGTCATTTGGAAGTCATTTGAAAGGAGGCTTACGAAATTTGAAAAGGAGAGAAAGGAAAGAAAGAGGTTTCGGCTAAGTAGAGAGGAGAAGAAGAAGAAGAAGAAGAGGTAGGGCTTTGTGATTTCTTGCTTGAAAGAAGAGATTCTAAGAGTTCATTAAGAAGGAAATAGAAAAGGGAAGGATTAAGCTTCCATTAAAGCCAAGAAGAGAGAGAAATTAGTGGGTGTCTCTTTAAGGTAGGGAAATTTCGAAATTCTTGGAAATCTTTGATGATTTAGGCTCAAATAGATTAGGAAATTTATGGGTAAGGTTATATAGGATTAAAGTCATGCTTTCCTTTCCTTAGAATCTCCAATTTTTGACATCTCTTATTCATATGGGAATTTGTATTTTGATGAAGGTCAAGTGAGGCAACTGGAGTTAGAAGAAAGAAAAATTGACCAACCTCAAAGCTGAAGGAATTAAGGTGGGTGATTTCTTAATAATTGAGTTAATAGGCTTATTAAAATTTTTATAATAAATGCTAATTAATGCTTTCCAATGATTTAGGATTTTTTTATTAATTACTCTTTGTGATGATTTTAACTTGTATGATATATCTTTTGTATGTAAATTTATGTTGGGAATATTTGTAAAATGGTTTGTTAAGTGAAAAAGATTTAAATATGTGATTTTGGCAATTATATGAAAGTGACTTTGGTAAGGGCCATTTATGGCTAATGTGTATGAATTGTGTGAA
>JANVCQ010000230.1:8912849-8923479 GCA_025531925.1 Erythroxylum plowmanianum
CTGTATAATGCAATATTTTATATAATAAACCTATATCTTATTAATAGAGGTAAATAAAATTATGTAGTAGACTAAAAATAGATAATAGAATGCGTATAAGTTTTTATGATTTTGTCAGAAGAGGTGAGAAGAAAAACATCGAATGGGAGAGAAATATAGAATCCACTGATTTAGAGAGAGAAACAGAAATTATGCATACAAATTTTTCATGCCATTGTAATTGTTAGTATTCGGCTTTAATACACTCCTATTATACTGGACCTTTTATTTAAATGTTGCGCTTTGTCTTCCTTTTAATGTCTGTAACTATTTATGCCTTTTTTATTATTACGTATCGTCTTTCCCGCTCTTCTCTGTAATAATTCCCCTCTCCTTAATATGTTTGTCCACCAAGTTGATTTCTGAATAGCATTTCTGGAGATCAAAGAGATATTCCCAAGTCACGTCAACATTTCCTCCATCTGACCATTGCACTAATAATTGAGTACTGCCTTGTTATTTTTTTTGGCAATGCATCTGTCTAGTACCGCCACGAGAATTCGCTCCACAAGCGTGATAAATTCTGGCAAAGCTGATGAGACTCTACTCCGATACAAATTTGCTCTCTTCAATTGTGACACATGAAACATGGGGTGTATCAAGGAGGTTGCTGGTAGCTCAAGTTTTTACGCCATTTTTCCCATTTTCTGCATCACTTTGTATGACCCATAATACAGGGGAGACAACTTTTGATTGTTCCTCCTCTGTAGAGTGTGTTGCCTATACGATTGAAGCTTGAGTAACACTATTTACCTAACTTCAAATACGCGCTCCGAACTCTTGGCATCTGCATATTATTTCATTTTATTTTGAGCTCTCTATAAATATAACCTCGTTACGTTGATCATTGCTTCTCTGTCCTTAAGAACTCGATCCACTTCTGGCACCTTCAAGTCCCCTGCTATATACGGCGTGTACATTAGTGGAGATAGCCGTATAACACCTCAAAAGATGTGGAATCGATAGATGAATGATATGTGGTATTATATCACCACCTGTTCGCGATAACCACTCACTCCACTGTTGAGGAGTTTCACTACAGAAGCACCTCAGATAAGTCCCTTAAAATTTGTTCATTGCTTCTGTTAGACCGTCAGTCTGAGGATGGTAGGCGGTGAAATATTTGAGTTGCACTCCCTATAATCTAAGTAGCTCCTGCTAGAATTTTCTCATGAAAATCGGGTCTCTATTGCTGATAATTGATTCTAGCATCTCATGTAATTTAAACACATTATTAAGAAACAATTCCGCATTTTCACAAGCATCATAAGGGTGTTTTACTGAAATGAAGTGAGAGTACTTAGTGAATTGATCAACAACTACAAGAATCACCGATTTTCCTTTCACTACAAGAAAACTGTAGGTTAGTGGCAGTAATTACTGATGAAAAATGCTTGGATTCTGTCGGAAATTTTTATTATCGACGGAATCAACAGACGGGCAACGACATTGTTAAAACAGTCGTAGGTAAATTTAACGACGAACATATTATGTATCCATCGGTAAATATACCGATGAATGGATATAGCCGTTAAAAAATTTGCCGATGGATTTGCTGTGAAGCATTGGTAAAATTACCTACAGACTAGAGTATTCTGTCAGAATTGTTTTTTTTACGGTAGTGTTTATTTCGTCGGTAAATCGTAGATCAAAAAATCCTAATAATTTGAAATATTACCTACAGAACAAAGAGTAACTGTCAGTAAATATCATATATTTTACCAACAGTTTATGGTGTTCCATCAGTAAATATAGTGCATTGTATAGACGAACTTTTGTTTTCCATTAGTAAAGAAAATTAAGAATTTTTTTTTTAAAATCCTGACATTAAAGGATTATAGCATGGTCTTATGATTAATGCATATTTGCAACAGTTATGAATTGTCTGTGCATAATATTTTGATTTGTTTATATATTTAATTTGTTTAAATAGAAAGTTGATTGATAATATAAAGTTAAAATTATCTTAATTGATAATAAAAACATTATAGTGTACATCATAAGTCTTTGTAGTTCAAAACAAATGACTTCAACAATCCTAATGTCCTAGTGACCGCGGGTGCTCTGAGGTGCTACCTCTTACCTTCAACTCATCCATCTTATGTCTTAGTCGAGTAATGTAGTCCATCAATATGTCCATTGTGGTCCAAAGCTGATTGAATTCAATGATTTGCGACCGTCTACTAGATTTTGCTATACTGAACGTGGAGGATTGCGAATAACATGTGTTCACAAAGGAACCTAGCCTGAAGATCTTTCCATGACGTTCCCTACCACCCACTGCATCAAAATATGTCTGAGTATTCTCATCAATAACTTGTTCGTGCTGAGATTGTCGCTGAATGTTTTCTTGTATTTGGTCTTATTAGGAGGCAATGTTTATATTAATAAGTGTAATTATTAAGAATTAATATTAAAGCATAAATTTCACATACATTTAGTTCTCTATATCGGGTGTTGACGAATGTCACACCATAATGCTTCTTAGTGTGAGTGTGCAAAAACAATTGACGAGATGTAGGCCTCATGTCCATTGACTTTTCCTCTATAAGAATAAAATGTAATATGTGAACTAGAATTTATAAAAAGTTTTACAGAGTTTCCTCTATTTTTAGGCTATTTATCCCCTGTTGAACAAATAAAATAACTCATCACAGCCATATATGACACCAGACATTTATACCATTATCATTATCTATAATACATATATTTTTATTCCAACATTCACACATCAATTTAAATTAAAATACAACAAAATAAAATAATTAGAATATAAGTATGAAGATTAGATACTTACAAGTCTCTCTGCATGCTTGTGGTGGGTAATTGATCCTCCCGTATGTATGGAAAGACTCTCTCCCCCTGGTCCTCCACGTCTGTTGGTCAAGTTACGCTCTGAGATGGACATTGCCTCAGGTGATGTCTAATATTGCTACCAACGACTCTATATTTGGTTAGAAATATGATGCGGTCGCACATCAGTCTTGTGTATCGCACCATTCAAGAATTTTATCAAAACTACGGTCCGAAATATGCCCTTCGGACTTTATGTTCAATATTCGAGCAATTGAAGACAATTGGGTCACTATCTCACAATTTGGCCATAATTCTTAGTCAGCTGATTGTAGTAAATCAAAAAACTATTTTGCATGTGAGTTTGGTTCTTCTTCAAGATTTTCCATATTTTTCTCAAAGGTATAACCAGCTGCATCTTAAACCATTTGCATGTAAGGATTTTCATTTCCATCCACATAATTTGTTCTAAATCCAATCCCCCTTCAAACTCATTTAAGTTCATAGACGATTGTGCTTGATTATCCCTTGAGGTGCTACAAATCAACAGTTCCTTATGTCGTATCCACTCAAAATAATTAGGGACAAACTCTTTTCTCAGCAAATGCCTATTAACTTCACCAATAGGAAGGAAATGGATGTGTTTGCACCTTTTACATGGACATCCGATCTTTGGCCCATCTATATATATAGGTTGAGAACATGTATCATGAATAAAATCTTTAACTCCCTCAACAAACTCAGGATTAATGAAGCCATCAGATGTTAATCGTCTATACATCCAAGATCTATCAACATTACTTATTTATGTAAAACTGTTAATTTAAAATAGCGATTCCATAGTTAATATCATTCATGTTCGCCAAAGATTACAAAACATATAAAGTAAGACTTATGAATCAAGAGAACAAGTTCTCGTTATGACTCCTAAGATCTAGGTATTTTTTACTGATAAGCCTTACGGGAGCTCCATCACGAGTTACGAGTTAAGGTTTATGGGTTGAGATTAAAATTATTTTTAAACTGAAGATCGATTTTGTTTGTTTGTAATCATATATGTTAGAAGAGAATTAATGATAGAAGTTTGATATTTAACCTATATTAAATATGTACTAGTGCCAAATATAATAAGTATTCATAAAAGTATGAATAATTATTTTAATAAATTATTTTAACATATGCAAATTTAAAAAGATGCGTGTAAAAATTCGCAATGAAAAGTAAACAAAAGCAAATAATTTCAGAGAGTATCAATAAAATAATGAATTGACATAATTAAGATAATTAGAACTTTAATATAAGTCAAACTCATCCTATATTAATTCATTGATAAACCGAAGTTCATACCATAAACAATTTTTAGTTGGTATAGCCCATTTA
Source organism: Erythroxylum plowmanianum (assembly GCA_025531925.1). Classification (NCBI taxonomy): domain Eukaryota; kingdom Viridiplantae; phylum Streptophyta; class Magnoliopsida; order Malpighiales; family Erythroxylaceae; genus Erythroxylum; species Erythroxylum plowmanianum. The sequence goes on from JANVCQ010000230.1 coordinate 8,917,062, forward strand.
TATTAAAAATGCAGCAAGTTCAAATGGGAAGTTCAAACTGTAAACAAATACCCAAATTAAACTAAGTTCACAAAAACATAGTAATTAACAAAATTACTTACCTCAACCAACAAACAAAAGGATCTTCCTGAAGTACATAAAGGAAGATGATGACGGAGCTAGAATAAAAAATATAAAAATTGATACAAATTCGATTAAAATGTGTGGAAAATCATTGTTGACATTGTCAAAAATAAAAGGAAATGAATGTCATTTGAATGCCTACTAAAGATTCTCTTCAATCTCCTTTAAAATAGAAATACTGCCAACAAATGAGTTCCCATAACCAAGAAGAAAATTATTCACAGTTTAGAAAGCGGTATATATTAAAACAATCATATAAAACGAATATGTTAGGATCAATGGTGAGCAATATTGATTTAAAGGTGGTAGATATTAAAGAATTGACTACTGGGTTGAAACATAGAGGATATCTTTATCATTGAAAGCCAAGAGAAGGATAGATAAATGAGTGCTATAATGAAGGACCTCAACTTTGCTTGTCTTCACTCAAAAAGTCTACATAATATAGCGATAAGTTAATATGCAAGTTAATATGTATATATGTATACCGATTGGTTAATTTCTTTAATATTTTTGACAATTGTTTACCCCTTAGCTATCAGACATTCCTTCTTCAATTGTTTTGACAATTGTTTACCCCTTAACTATCACAATATTGGGGACAATATCTTATTAACTTAGGAATTTTCAAGAATTTCTATAAGAAGAAATATATCAAAAGTTGTACTTTGAAAATATATTATTCTATAGCTTTTGATTTAGTTAGTTTAGAGCTTCATCTTTAACATCTTAACATATTTTAGACTTCCCTCTTCTTTCATTAGATGGTTATAGCAATATATGATAACAATATCTTTTAGTGTTTTAGTTAATAAAGAACTGACTCAACTCTTTAATAAAGTCAAGGGCATCATCATCACCCTATATCTCTACTATATGTATTGAAGCTCTCAATCGAGCAATGGATAAGAACATTGAATAGGAATGGAAGTTTAATTATCATTATAAAGGAAAAATACTTTATCTATCAAAATTGGATTTTGTAGATGATCTTTTCTTGCTTTATAAATTCAAAACACATGTTTTATCTACATAATTTACTTTAAATGTTTTATAAATGTTAGGATTTATATAAGAATGTTATGAGTTAAGTTTATTCATACACATTATATCCTCAAAGAAATCATAATTAATCACATCCTTTATGTATATCTTTCGATGAAGTCCTAGGATGGCTTGATGATTTTATGGAAGGCCACATAAGACATTGATTTCAACAAGAATTCCCTGTCCTAAGTTAGTGTTATCAAGTTATACCAACTTAGAAAGCTAAAAGCAATTGTTGATAATGGGACTGATTTGATGTAACATCTGTCAGCTTAACCTCTGATACTTGTCTTTTGTCTCCAAGATTATTGATTCGATTATAAGATTATTGATTGGATTTTAGGTTCTTAGACATGAGAAGAAAAGATAGGAACCACCCACTAAACACATGGTTATCTGTTTTGGTTACAATTGATTTCCTCTTTTATGAAAAAATAAAAGGAAACAAGGCTAGGCTAGCAACTACTAAAGGGAATATGTAGTAGATGTCCTTTTTAAAGATGACTAAAGAAAACCAAACCGAAAAGCCCTTTATTGCATGTATACCTTTGGCATCCCACAGTAGCACAAAGTCTCATTCTTGGTCTCAAAACTAATTTAATAGGTAAAAACGGTAGGGACTTTTTACTTACAATTTTAAGACTTAGGAAAAAGAACAGAAAGAAAATAATGCCGAGTCCATAAAAGTTTCTCATCCAAGGACATTGCTAAAAGTGTGGACAAAAGTTGTAGGGTTGATTTGCACATGTAGATGAAAGAGCAATGTTTAGTTGATAACACATGCACACCTCATCAACAAATATTCAAGGCAAACTCAATATTCGTAGTTATTCACATAATCATGCTTCTTACATATAACTACTTTAGACCCTGTCTTTTCCAGTCACCATCAACATGAAAAAAAAGCCACCTCCACTAGCAGACAAAACAAATGGGTATTTTATCAAACACCTTATATGCATCAAAAAATCATCCCAACATCACAACCAAATTCACATTTTGTCCCTTCTATCACTAATATTTCTACCTTAAATGTTCTTATCCATTCATAAAATACCAAAATATACCAAACAAATCAAAGACATGAACAAATAAAATAAACAGAAAAAACCACCGTGAAATGCACGAAATGATGACAACGCCGACGATAAACAATGACCAGGAGAGGAGAAATCGCTGGAGGAGAAGATGCAGCAGGGGGAAGAAGAAAGAAGCCATGACGAGGAAGGGGGGGGGGGAGTTTAAACCAAACGACATAATTTTCTTTAAGTTAATAATATTCAAGCGGAAGTAGACGACAATGTATAGGATAAAAATTTATCGACGGAATTTGTTGACGGTAATATTCTATTAGCAAACTTAAAACTTTATCACTAATTCCTTATTTTCTTGTAGTGTTTAGATACAGATAGTCCTTCAATGAAGCCAATATTGACCTCCCTCCAGCTTCCCTCTGAAATTTTAATCAGTTGCAGCAGTCCCAGATACGCTGAATTGTCATATTTGTTTCTTTGACAATTTATGCAATTCTGGACATATCTTCGCACATCTCTTGCCAATCCCTTCCAGAAAAACATATTTTGTATCTTTTTTGTTGTCTCCATCACCCTAGAATGACCACCCATCACGTCATCATGGCTAATTTCGATTATCTGTTGCCTCAATGCTTTGTTATCACCTACCATGAAACGATCTTTCCACCTCAACAGTTCATTTTCCACTGATACACACTAAACTTCAGTGTGCCATTTCTCAATTTACTAATTATTTCCTGCATCATGCGATCCTCTTCCCAACTCTTTTTAATCTCATCCAGTAATTCACCATATAACTACGTTACCGACATCATCATTATTTCCGCACTTGTGATTCTTGAAAGTGCATTTGCAACGTTATTCTCCTTCTCACTCTGGTATTGCACTTTAAAATCATAGCCAAGCTATTTTGGAAGCTATGATTGTTGGAATGGAGTTGTTAGTCTATGCTCTAACAAGTATTTGAGACTCCTATGGTCTGTCCTCACAATGAATGACTTATAACTCAAGTAGTGATGCCAATGCTTGATTACCTTGATTATTGCAGAAACTCCTTCTCGTAGGTTGGCAATCCACAGTGTCTCGTTGCTAACGACTTATTGAGGAACGTTATGGGGTGACCTTCCTGCTGTAGTATTGCTCCTATTCCTTGTCCACTCGCGTCTGCTTCAATTACAAATGTCTTTGAGAAGTCAGACAATGTCAACACCGTTGCTGAAGTAATAACTCTTTTTAATTTCTCAAAAGCCTTCTGTTCTTCATTCTGTCATTCCCAACTCGCTATACATTCCTTCTTCAATAATTCTATTAATGGCTTAGCTATCATCCATATCCTTTAATGAATCTTTGATAATACCCTGTAATTTCTGGGAATCCTTTGAGCTCCTTAATCCTTTTGGGTTCCAGCCACTCTTCAATCGTTTTAACCTTTTGGTAATCAATGGTAACCCCCATCTTTGAAATTATATAACCTAAATACTCAATTTGTCTTGCCCTAAACACACACTTTTTTTCCTTTTAAGAATAATTGATTCCTCCTCAGTGTCTCCATTACTATTGAAATATATTGAATGTGCAGCTGCAATGACAGACTGTATATCAAGATATCATCGAAGAAGACCAGACTAAAATGGCGCAAATACGGTTTGAATAGCTCATTCATCAGCCTTTGAAATGTCAAAGGAGCAGTCGTCAGACCGAACAGCATGATGAGGAATTCGTAGTGACCTTCAAGTGTCCTGAAGGCGGTTTTCGTCACACCTTGCGGTTGCATTTGGATTTGATGATATCTAGAGTGTAGATCTAATTTAGTGAACCAACTAGCTCCATGCAACTCGTCTAACAGTTCCTCAATCAACGATATCGAAAATTTGTCTTTCACCGTGTGTTTGTTCAGCTTTCTGTAATCCATGCACATCCTCCACGAATCATCCTTCTTCTTTACTAAAACCACTGGCGACATATACGGCCTGTAACTCTGTCGAATAAAACCTTGCCTCATAAGATCCTGAACTGATTGTTTGATTATATCTTTATGTACCCCTGAGTATTTATATGGTCGGACATTGATGGCATCAATTCCTTCCTTTAGCATTATCCGGTGATTATATTGGCGATTTGGAGGAAGCTCAGATGGTTCCTAAAAAACTTCCACATACTCCGACAAAATAATGTTAATCTCATCGAATGCACTTCATTGATCCGATGTTATTCTCATTTGCTGTAGCTTGAACTCAATCGGTGTTGATAGTTGCATCATGAATAATTGACCCCCCTATTGCTCGATGTAGATGTTTATGGAATTCCTTGCTAGAGATGATCTTAGATCTTCCTTCCAGGTTCTCGCTTAACATAACCAAGTGTCCCTCCCACTTGAACGTCATCGTTCGATTCCTAAAGTTGCATAAAACCTCATTCAATCCGCTCAACCATTGCACCCCCAATACGACATCACATCCAACTAATACTAATACCAATGCGTCCATGGTGAACTGCACTCCTTGCATCATCCACATGAATCTTTACAATACTGATGACATTTTAGTTGTAATCCTCCCCCTAAGGTGATGAGAATAGGCTCCATCTCTTGAAGTTGACATCATCCTTTCCTTATGACCGAAGTGTCCACAAAATTATGGGTGCTCCCATTGTCGATCAATATATGTATCTTCCTTCTTTGGTGCACTCCAACAACCCTCATCTGCTTAAATTCGGTGTTCCTTGATAATCCCAACATGGCCTGCATAGAAATCATTAGATTATCTTCTTCTTCTGGACTCCCCTCAAGTTCTTCCTCTTCTACTTCAGGCGAGTTTTTTCCGCTATCATCATCTCCAGTAATAGCATAAAATTGTAATTGACTCTTCTTACATTGATGGCCAATGTTATATTTTTCGTCACACTAGAAACAAAGGCCCTTTTCCCTTTTCTCATCGAAATCCTTGCCACTGAAATGCTTATGGGGTTTAAAAGTTCTTACCGATGATGATGATCGTAACGTCGACGTTGACGTAGGTAGTATTCTGTCAGATGGTGACCTCCGAATGACATTAGTCGACTGCGAACCATGTGAGTTTGAATTGAAACTGCTATTATCATTCGCTCCTTTCATCATTGTTTGTGTTTAAACGCCATGTTCCTCGTGGACCTCAAGATTGCCTCCTGCTTCCTAGCTAGTGTATAAGCTTGATGCAAGGAATGAGGATCATGTAATTTCACCGTCACTCCAATCTCTGGTTTAAGTCCTTTAACGAAAAACCTCACCAAATATTCTTGAGATAGCATCAACTGTTAGAATGGTGATCGAATTGCGCACAATAGTCTAGGACTGTTCCCTATTGTTTCAACTCCTTAAAATTACCTACTGGATCATCAAATATTTTTGCATCGAACTGTTGCTTCAAAGCCTTTGTGAACTGCTCCCATTCCACTACTTCTGTCTTGTTACGATTTCTAACATATAAATGATACCATTCATGAGCTCGTTCATCCATGTGTAAGATTGCCACACTCACCTTTATCTTCTCAGAAGTCTGATCCAACAAGAAAAACTGCTCGCATCGGTACAACTACAGTTTAACGTTTTCACCATCAATTGGCGGGAACTCAATCCTGCTCATTCTTGTAGGTGTTAAAGTTCCCGTCTCGCTCTTGCCTTATTGGACTACTCTACGGTTTTGCGTCTGGTGCTTTCAGCCATCGTTGCTCTTTACAGGGTTGATTTCTTTGATACTAATTGTTGCAGACTAAAAATGGATAACGGAATGCGTATAAGTTGCTACGATTTTGTCAGGAGAGATGAGAAGAAAAGCATCGAAAGGGAGAGAAAAAAATAAAATCCATTGATTTAGATAGAGAAACAGAAGTTATGTGTACAGATTTTTCATGCCGTTGTAGCCGATAGTATTCGGCTTTAATACACACTTATTATACTCTAGTCTCTCATCCAGCTTAATAACACTGGATCTTTTATTTAAATACTGCGCTTCGTCTTCTTTCTAACGTCTGTAACTATTTTTGTCTTTTTTATTATTACATATCGTCTTGCCTGCTCTTCTTTATAATAAATTAGTGCTTGAGCTTAAGAACAAAAAGAACAAGAAGGTACTTTTTGTTCATATTTTCAGTCATTTTTTTAATCAAAATGTGATGAGAGTTGTGTACGTATGAGGCAGGACAGATCATCAAAGTTGCTCCAATGGACAGGACCTATA
>JANVCQ010000230.1:8923579-8935710 GCA_025531925.1 Erythroxylum plowmanianum
CTGTGAACCACGTGAGTTTGAATTGAAACTGCTATTATCATTCGCTCCTTTCATCATTGTTTCATGTTTAAACGCTATGTTCCCCGTGGACCTCAAGATTGCCTCCTGCTTCCTAGCTAACGTTTAGGCTTGATGCAAGGAATGTGGCTCATGTAATTTCACCGTCACTCCAACCTCTGGTTTAAGTCCTTTAATGAAAAACTCCACCAAATATTCTTCAAATAGCGTCAACCAATTGGAATGGGGAACGAATTGCGCACAATAGTCTAGGACTGTTCCCTGTTGTTTCAACTCCTTAAAATGGCCTACCGGATCATCAAATATTTTTACATCGAACTGTTGCTTCAAAGCCTTTGTGAATTCCTCCCATTCCACTACTTCTGTCTTGTTATGATTTCTAACATACAAATGATACCATTCCTGAGCTCTTTCATCCATGTGTAAGTTTGCCACACTCACCTTTGTCTTCTCAGAAGTTTGATCCAACAAGAAAAACTGCTCACATCGATACAACCACAGTTTATCGTTTTCATCATTAAACGGCGGGAACTCAATCCTGCTCATTCTTGTAGGTGTTACGTTCCCGTTTCGCTCTTGCCTTACTGGACTACTCTATGGTGAGGGTTCGGTCGTTCTAACCTCTCCTCCCTCTTTATGAAAATTATGCAAGAGTAAAACTCTTAATTATGTCATCTCTTTTTCCACCTTTTCTGTTCTATTTTGAATCTCAGAAAACATCCTCTCATTTCGATCTTGTGGCTCTAAGAAGATCCTCTCCATCACACTTTTCAAGCTTTCTTCCACTCTTCGTAACTCGGTGCCTTAGGTGCTTTCAACCATCGTTGCTCTTTACAGGGTCAACTTTTTTGATATCAATTGTTGTAGACTAAAAATGGATAACGAAATACATATAAGTTGCTACAATTTTGTTAGAAGAGGTGAGAAGAAAAACATCAAGAGGGAGAGAGAAACATATAATCCATTAATTTAGATAGATAAATATAAATTATGCATACAAATTTTTCATGCCGTTGTAGCCGGACTTTAATACACACCTATTATACTCTAGTCTCTCATCTAGCTTAATAGTACTTAGATCTTTTATTTAAACGCTGCGTTTCGTCTTCCTTCTAACGTTTGTAATTATTTCTGTCTTTTTTATTATTACGTATCGTCTTGCCCACTCTACTTTGTAATAAATTAATGCTCGAGCTTAAGAACAAAAAGAACAAGAAGGTACTTTTTGTTCATATTTTCAGTCATTTTTTAAATCAAAATGTGATGAGAGTTGTGTACGTATGAGGCAGGACAGATCATCAAAGTTGCTCCAATGGACAGGACCTATACTACGTATGAATTGGATAGACATGGTTACATATTTACCTAAGAGCGGAAAGAAAATGAATGGAATGCGTAGGCAGTGTGAATTGTGAACATACAAGTCAACGTAATATTCGCCCAAAACCAATGGCAATTAATCCAAGGTTTCAGTCGCCAGACTCCATCGACCATTCTGATTGCGATCCAGTGTTGCAAGCATTACGGACACAGTCACATGTAGTTTTTTTTATTAAAATTTAAAACATTAATAAATATGGTAATAATTGGCAGCGATTATGATTCAAATTTTGCTGCCTGTTGGTACAAACTCCAATCTCCCCGAAAGACCCTTAATTACATTAATTCATCTTCATTGTTACTGGTCCAGCACTTTTATATAGTAAGTCACGTGTAGTTGGTCACTTTCAGCATTGCCAAATAACATATATGAACTGAAAAGTATCGATGATATATGGCTGTCAGCTTGACACTTGTGCATGTAATATTGATCTCAATTCCTTCTGGTGATAAGTGACCCCGCATGACGACTTGGCCTAACATGAACTTGACAGTGTAACAATGAAAGACCGCAGCTTTTCTGCACCTAAACTCACGAGAAAAAGAAGTCCCCATTGAGCCGAAGACTGTCGATCACGGGTCATTCGTGTGCTTTTGGAGATTTCGATATGCAGGTTCTACATAGAACTAACTTATCAAGAAAATATCATCTGCGTGCCCGTGTTAACGTAAGATCGGGCTTCAAGGTGTTTAAGTTAAGATTGGATACTTTTATGGGATTTCATTTTGTTGTTTGCACATCTGGTTATAAAAGAACTTATTTTTTTTGTTTAAAAAATATTATGAAGAAATAAGTTTGGGTTTGAAACTTCAAAGAAACTTTTTCTGATAAATGATCAAGTTGACCAAAATATTGTATTCTAAGAAGACCTAGAAAATAAAGCACTAGTTTCTTTATGTAATGACGCGCTTAATCAATATGTATGAGCCATAGTTATATGACAAGAAGACAAGATTGAAGTATTTGGTTTTTGCATTTGGCACATGAAATTGACATGGTTCAACAAAAGTAATTAGTAATTCCTTTAATTAGAAGCTTTGACAACGATTTATTATAACATAATAGTCCACTTGACCCTTTTAACAAAAGTGATTGAAATTGTACTCAGCTACATGATTAATTATTTTCCCCGGTAGAAAGGCATGAACTAATTGTAGGAAATCCATATGTCACTTGTCCGTTTCAGCTGACTAATTCTTCAAAGCTTATTTGTTATAGCTGTGTCTACAAAAGTAAGAAAAAGAAAACTGAGGAATCTACGTAAAATCCAATGCCGTAACATGGCGGCCATAATTGTCATTCAAAAACAGCTAGCCCCAAATAAACTTTCTAAATTCATTTAAGAGTTGAACCAAACTCCAAAAGATGTTTTATAAAACTTAATTCTATACTTTGGGAAGATTCTCTTTTCACGTAAGTAATTAGCATCGTGCATGGTCCTAATGCATATTGAAAAATGGTAAACCCTAACTCTCCTTTCAAATATCTTGTGCCACACCGCTACCCACAGCTTTTTGCTTTTTGTCCTATCAATGCTAACTTGTAGCAATGTGGCCTATATAAACAGCCCTTCTCTTCTTCATCATTCCATCATCTCAAACTCCACTTTTCTTCAATACCAAGAGAAACATAGCTCCATGGAGAAGCTCATTCTCGCTCTTTTGAGTGTTTTTTTATTTTGTTTTGTAGGATTTGTGCGTGGTGCCACGATAAGTGTATGCAACCAAACTCCTTATCCTGACGTATGCAACCATTTCATTGGCTCCAAGGTCTTGGATGCCCAATTTGCGACTCCATTGGCGTTTCGTGACCAGTCACTTTTAGTTGCAACCACCCAAGCCATGGAGGCTCATAATTTGATCTCTGCTATGGACTTGAGTTCATTTGATCAGCGAGCCAAGTTGGCATGGGCAGATTGCTTAGAGTTGTATCAGGACACAGTATATCATCTCAAAAGATCAATCAACTCTAACAATCCTATCGATGCTCAAACTTGGCTAAGTGCTGCAACTGCTAACCAACAGACATGTCAAAATGGCTTTATTGATTTTAACTTAGTCTCCCATTTGGACTCACTTCCATATATGCTAACCAACTTCTCAAAGTTGCTTAGCAATTCATTGGCCATAAACAACGCCATAGTTTTTTCTTCCTCTTCCCTATACAGCACCAAAAAACAAGGTGGTGGCCGCCGATTACTTAACGATGACTTCCCATCGTGGGTTTCCACCGGTGATCGAAGGCTTCTCCAAGCTGGTGCTGCACCAAAAGCCAATATTGTGGTGGCACAAGATGGTTCTGGGAATTACAAGACCATATCAGAAGCTGTGGCTGCAGCGGCCAGTCAACGGAGGGGGGCCCAAAGATTTGTTATATACGTTAAAAGGGGAATTTACAAAGAAAATGTAGTGATCAAGAAGTCGATGAAGAATTTAATGTTTATCGGAGACGGGATTGATGCTACGATTGTTACTGGCAATAAGAATGCTCAAGATGGCTCCACAACATTTGCCTCAGCGACTTTCGGTAAGATTTCTCCTATATATATAAATTTTATAGTTTAAACAAGTAGTCATTTGACCACCAGATTCCTATTAGAAGCCGCTACTGACTAGTTTCGAACCTCCATGTTATCTGTATAATCTTATTATTTGTATCACTCTAGCTACGTGGAAAAGTGCATGCCTATATTCTTTTACGTATACACACATACGTCCTATATTGTGAAGTGGGTAAGAACATAAAACCCTATTTGTTCATGCAAAATTGGAGACATTTATAGCTGCCCACGAGTAACATCTTTCTAGCTAATATTGTCTTCTTACGTTAAAAAAGATAAAAAATCTACCCAAGTCTAGATGTTGACAGGTTTTAAACATAAACCAGGTAGAAGAAGTAAACAAAAACTATACTAACTTTTCTTTATTGATGGATCGGTGGCGTTGCTTTTTTCTAAGTTTATTTTAAACCTTTCCCATTAAATTATCTGATATGTAACATTAAGATCTCTCCACGCATTTAGAAAAAGCAAAGTCTTTTTTTGTTGTTGTCAATTATAGGAAACTGGGGACATAGCTAGCATAGTCAACCATATTATAGCACCTAGTTGAATAATTGACAATATTTTATCTTCTCTAATTTCAGTATGAAAAATACGGCATTCCTTTCTTTAAATCTATTTTCTCTCTTTTGCACCATCAAAAGCTTCAAAACAATACAATAATAACTTTAGTCAACTGGTGTAAACGATTAATCACTTCATTTATGGCTGTCCCTATAGTTAAAATTAAAAGAAAACGATAATGAATTTGAACATCATGGTCTTCCATAATTCTTATCTAGAATACTAGAAACAATACATCTTTTTACTCACGCGTAAAATTACTTGGTCTTCCTAGGTGTTTCTGGCGATGGCTTCATCGCCAAGGACATGACGTTCGAGAACACGGCAGGACCACAGAAACATCAAGCGGTAGCCCTCCGGTCTGGCTCCGATTTCTCAGTTTTCTACAGATGCGGCTTCAGGGGCTATCAGGACACCTTATATGTGTACGCTCTCAGACAATTCTACAGAGACTGTGACATTTATGGAACAATAGACTTCATATTCGGTGATGCTGTTGCTATGCTTCAAAACTGCAACATATACGTAAGGAGACCGATGGGTAACCAATGGACCACCATCACTGCACAAGCCAGAACCGACCCTAATGAGAATACCGGCATAATTGTACATAATTCTGTGGTTACTGCAGCGTCGGATTTGAGACCAGTCCAGGGTTCGTTTAAGACATATTTGGGGAGGCCATGGCAGAAATATTCAAGGACTGTGTTCATGAAAAGTACTTTAGATAGTCTTATCGACCCTTCTGGCTGGTTACCGTGGAGTGGCAATTTTGCTTTGAGTACTCTGTATTATGCCGAGTATATGAACACTGGGGGAGGCTCGGGTACTTCGGGTAGGGTTAAGTGGCCGGGATATCACGTTTTAACTAGCCCCACAGAGGCCGGGAAATTCACTGTCGGGAACCTTTTGGCCGGAGGATCTTGGATTACCGCCAGTGGAGTGCCTTTCGTTTTAGGGTTATAATTTGCCGTTGAAGGAATGAAGATTGAGGATAAAGGTGTTTTCGTGATTTGCAACTGTGATAAGATATTGGTGACCTAAAGTGGCTAAGTTGTCACGTACTAGTCTTCGGTTTCTTGTGAACTATATGGCTACTACTAGCTAGCTATTTGTGGAACAAATTGTGGTAAATTATATTTGTTTTCCTGTAAATTTATTGATCTACATAGACCAGGAACATAAAGCAAGACTCCTTGTAATAAATTGTTAAGACAAGAACATAATTGTATACTGTTTCGTTGTCTATATACAAGGATTTAGTTGTGCACTTTTCCTATTCTTTTTCTTAAATAAATTTTTTTCAATAAGAGAAAGTTAAGACTATGGTCTTCCTCAATTTGCTAGTCATGAACATAACTTATTTTAAATGTGCGTTCTTTTTCTTTCATAAGAAAAAGAGAACAAATATATAAGACCTCAAAAAGATTCAAATTCTTACTTGTCTTAATTTTAACATTGTCTTAAATAATAAAGCTTATTCAATAGTCTATTTTTAGGCTTCGAGTTAGCTCTCAAAAGAGAATTTAAAATATTTTGACTTTATATTATATTTCGATATTGCAATTTGCAACCATTCTTGTAAGAAAACACCTTGTAAGCCACAAGGTGTAGAGAACACCAAAGCCCAGCATAGATCTTAAGATCATTAACAAAAATCAAAAGTTAGCATAGAAATTAGAGGAGAAAACTACGAGTCAAAAAGAATAAAGCAGTAAATTAAATATTTGTAGGAAAAGCAGAAGAATGGAGGTCGGTGATTTGAAGTAAAAGTAGAGATTTGACACAATAAACGAAAGGGCGTAAGAGAAAACAAATAGAGCTACTTACTCTTTTGCTTAAGAACTTTGACTTTTAACACCACGTCTATTCAGATAGTGTTACATGAGAACATCATGATTTGCCGTGTAATGTTATGCTGGCCTATTCATTGACAGCTATCATTATTTTTATTTTATGCATCAATCAAATTAACAAATTTGACCTCATTATATTATACTATTTATTTAACTTCAGCCACACTCAGCCTCAATTGAATTTCTTCTGATCAAATAGCACTTAAAATCAAGTGCCACATTAGACCAACTCCATTGACACAAAGTTAACTGATTTATAACATAATCCTGTAGTCATCATATATATATAAATATATACACCAGCACATAGGCAAGCATATGCAATTGTATATATTCATGTACAATCGAATTTGCAAAACTGCTAGGTTGTTTATTTATGTATATACTTTATGTACTATCCACGTTCAACAACTGCTGCTTGGTTTATTTACGTGGTTACAATTAGACCGCTGAAGCCAAGACATCAACGGCAGAGAGCATAATCCGAATTGGATAGTGATGTATAATTATGTATTTGTCTAATTCGTCGTTCTCTTGAAATGCAAGACTTTGTCTATGTGGATATAAAAGGGTTAGCCTGGCAAAGTGGTTGAGACTCGTTCTTCGATCCACTAATGGTCCCTGTTCTAACCCCAAAATCAATGGACTCAAATGACAAATACTAAAATTTCAAACGTAATGATGATTATAATGAAAAAGTCACAACAATTATTGCTTGAGGTTGAATGTGACGCATGCCGATTTGTTTCATATCGATCAAAGACATACTCTTATCTTATACAGCCTTAATGGACCAAAGCCAGTTAATTATGATCGTGACCTTTGCTTGAGAAAGTGACCATACTATTTATGATTTAGAAGCATTCCTACGTTATTGAACGGGAGAGACAAGCTTAACTAATTAATAAGGACTTAATGCGCGTTACCCTTGTTAAGCTAATCTTTATCCTCATCCTATAAATTCAAATAATACAATCTTTTTTTTTATTTTAAATATGTAATCTTCATTTATATTTCTGACATATATAATCTTCATGAGGTAGACGTAGTTTTCATATGATAGCCCATGTTATGTATGCATAAATATATGTAATCTTCATACTGATGCACCGGTACAAAATAATACACGAGGAAACATTATCTCTTTATTCTTGATTACGATATTAGAGTGTGCATTTGATGCAACATAATGAGTCATAATCCTATTCTTCTTCTTCTTTTTTTTTATAACCTCTACTGCCAATTAAAATTTGGTTGCTAAACTTCCATACCTCTGTGCTAAACTAGCGTTCCCTGCCTTGACCCAAGCTCCAACTTCTGCACCAACTATCCTCAAACCACCATCTACGGATAATGCAGGCGCAATGCATACTAGAGTAGCTTAAAACAAAGTGAGTAGAAACCCACTTGCCCAAAATAACATTGATATGTTCCAAAGTCCGAGGCTGATGCTCCTGTCTCCCTATTTAAGGTTCTCCAACCAGGATGAAAAAGTGGCAAACAACTATTGTGTGCTATTTTCTTGATAAGAGATTATCATTCGCCCAAGTTAATCATTGGGTGAATATTAATAGGAGACTGTTGGCGTTGGAAAGTGTCTTGATAAGTGAAGAAGATTTTTTGTCTTTAAATTTTCCTTAGAAGATAATGTGGAAAAGGTGATTGAGCAAGAACCCTGGATAATCAAGGTAGACGTATAATTGTTTAAAAATGCAGACTAAGGCTATCATTAGATAAGACTAGGATGAACTTCATCCTTATTTAACTTCCACTAGGTACCTTTTGAATACTCGTTTTTCATAGGGTATGAGCCACTTTCCTCGTTCCATCAGGTGTCCCCACCAAAAACTTTAGGAGAATAGGTTTTGCCTGATTATGTATTGAAGTTGATCTCAATAAAGACTCCATGAAGTTATTAAGATCAAAATGTTAGTTGATGATGGAATATAAGAACTGTATATGATAAATTAAAAGTCTCTTATCTATAGAAACCAATAAAAAGAGACCAAGTTCAGATTTGGAAACCAAAGGATAAAGTAAATCTACAAGATGCCTATACCTTAAAAATCCACAATTCAGAAGAGATACGATGAGGCTAATGTTCGCTCTATTGTTCTTTTTATAAATGAGGCCAAGTAGAAAGACAAAATGCTAACAAATGATGAAGAACCAATATAACTTGTCACATTAGAAGGACCAAGCCAAACTACTCCTGAATAAGGTAAAAATGGGGATAATGTGACACTACAATCTAGGGATAAGGAGGTGCCACTAAACAAGTTATAAAAGCTAAGAAATACACAAACTTTCCTAATGATAAGTGTAACGACTCTTAACCTCTATAAGCATTACCAATCTTGATAGGAAATTAAAGAGGAGGAAGGCACTTAGTTCCCCATAAAAATGAATTTCCTAATATGAAATATAAGAGGCATTAATAGCCTTAATAAACAATAAGCTCTTAAGGATTTTCTCATCCTCAAAAAGCCACAATTTGTAAACTTAGTAAAAACTAAAATAAAAGCAAACCAATTAAATAATAATCACTACAAGAAATATATACAATCCGCGACGTTTTATTAATAAAATATCGAGGATTGTGAAGACTTTTCGTGACGTTTAAAAAACGTCACAAAAAGTTTAATTTTTTTGCAACGTTTTTTTTATAAAATTTTTTGCGATGTTTTTTTTATTAAAGTGTCACGAAATACAAATCGCAACGTTTTATTCAACAAAACGTCGCAGTTTGTGTTTGCTCAAATTTTGAATAAATTAAATTATCAAATCGATAATTACTCCTGAAAGTAGCAAATAGAAATACTGAGAGTATAGAAAATGGGGTATCAGAATCTGAGAGTATAGAAAATGGGGTTAGGTTTATTGGCATCAAGGGTCTCCAAAATAATCGCCTCTTCCTCCGCTTCATTGTCTCCAACTCTCACCGTCAGTCATCGGAAGCTGCTGCTGCCGTTGCAACACCCGAACCCATCCCAGATCTTCCACCCAGAACTCCAGTGGCCGGCGCACGTGTCCACTTCCCTAGCCCAGATGATGCGAATAGCCTCAAGCTATGGCTCTTATCAATACAATTCTTTGTTCATCCTTCCTAAAATCTCAATACACTGTATTGACGCCACCGATTGGTTTCCAGAAACTTGTTTCTTGCTCTAGATCGTTGGTCGACGAAGGTGATAGTATTATCGGGATCAAAAAGCCTAAGAGGAAATTGTCGAAGCAGTCTTCTTGGGAAGTGAAGGACTGTGAAGGTAGGGACTACCTATATAGGCTGGGGAAAGAAACCGATATCATGAACATCGTCGTTGGAGTTAGGGATGGCATCATTAATCCTCTTTTCACTGGCAACTTTCTTGGATGAGATTGTAATTTGTCATTTTCTTGTTCAAATTACTGCTTTTGATCCTTTACTGTTTTATAGAAGCTTCTAGTTTTTGTATTCTTATGCATACAATCAACTGCAGCAGATATCGTGTTTGATTACCGTCAAAAAGTGACGAGATCATTTGAGTACCTGAAAGGTGACAATTACATTGCTCCTCTGTTCTTGGTAACGATCATCTTTACATGTTCTTTCTTATTCTTATTGGTTGTAACCACTAGATAGTTCTTGAAAAATAGAAGAGAAATGCAGTTGTATTTGATTACCAGAGCGATTGCTGCACTTGTAATCATGATGAAGTTTCAAGTAGATAGGTCAAGTGCTTTTGCTTTTGCTTTTTCTATTTTTTTATTTGATTTGCAAATTTCTTAGATTGCAAAATCTAGACGTTTACTTTTATGTCTCTTTTTCTTATCGCAGGATAAAGTTGGTAAGTTCTATAGCTCTGGACCAAGGTAAAGAAACTATGAGTTGCAGAAAAGTTGGTAACAGTTAATGACTGCAATCTTTTTTGTCTTTCTTATAATTTCAACCTTTTAGTTCTTTTATTTTGTTGGCATTCTTCAATTATTTCTGAGAATTTAAATGCTTGAAATGAATCAAATTTAACCTTCATGCCTATTTGGTATATCTGGTAAAAGGGAGATGTTTTGGATTATAATCCATTTTGTTGGTCAGTGTGTATAATTAAGTTGCTGTAGCTAATAGTCGATGTTTTACCTTTACTACAGTAGTCCACATTGTGAAGAACTACATGGCTCACCTTATCAATGCCTGAGTTCCTCTAATTCTAGGTACTTATTTGCCAAAAGTGTTACTAATTCTCCTTTTTGGTACAGGGGAAAGCATTTTTAGAATTTCTCTCTACTTGCCATGTTCTCTTTTAACTGTATAGTCTTGCCCTGTTTATCTTGTATAGTTGTTTCTAATTGTTTACGTATTCCTCTTGGTGACTTTACCATTTAACTTCAAGTATATTTAACGTTTTGGTTTGTGAAGTTATTTTCCTATTCATTTCCTGCATGAATACCATGAAGATCTAGTTTCCCCTAGTTTATAAGATACTATGACACAAAGATACCAGCATTTTCTCTTGCAGGTATTTGGGGAGGTAAGGGGTAAAGGAAATTCTTTCAAACTGAGCTAATTTTTTAGGCCATGGGAGTTAAACCAGTAATTATGTTTGCAAGGGAGCTAGAATAAAAAAGAGCTGGTAAGGTTGTAGTCTTTAGTTTAGAGCATAGGTTAAGGTTACATTTTCTCATGAATATCTGATGAGGATTTTGAAGTTCCCTACTCCTCTTTTGCAAATTTCTTATTGAAGCTTTTTGATATGTTTTACTCTAATTTCGGGTTGGAATGTAGCTTGGTATCTTTTTCTTGTATTCTTTAATCGGGTCTAATATGAGTTATTTAACTTAAAAGTACATACGAATTAAACATGTTACTAAAAAACAAAAGAAAAGGAAGCAAATGATAGAACTGGTTCCTTTCATTACTTATGTTTAAAATTTGAAGCTAATAGTTGTTAACTTATGTACATTGTTCCTCTTTCTTTTGAAGGAGAACCAGGAAAATTGATTCGAGAACGATACAGAACTGCTTCTCAAGTGGTTCAGAACCAAGTTAAAAGCTTTACCATTCTCATTTTTGGTATATGAATGCCTAGGATTTTGAATCTTATGGACTTATTGTGCCTTTTCTTTTTCAGAGATTGTAAATGGTTGTTGCAATACTCAAGTTTTTTAATTGTTTACCATTTTGACTCTTTTCGATGTGCATTCCACTTCCATTTAAGGCATGATGGCTCATCAAATGTACATAATTATAGAATGGAGAATGAAATAGTTTGCTTATCATCAACCTTATTCCATGTTTTTCTATCAAATCTTTTGATATTACCAATGAAGTTACTGTTGGAAGCTTTTTTGTTTTTTCCTCTCTCTTTCTCTCTACACTCACAAGTTTGGTTAGGAGGTCAACCTTACTTGTTTGAGCTAATTTTTTTGTGAATTCTGTGTCTTTTCTTTTGGTTTATTATCCTGTGTGCAAATTTTGAGAGTTGAAATACAGAGAGATTTTCTGGGACTAAGCTCAAAGCAGCCACTCGTTCCTACAAAGGATGAGGTTAACGTTGGCGGGTTCAAAGAGACAGATATTTGCTATCATCCCTCTAAAATTTTTCCCTTTCTATGGAGTCTATCATTCTACAATTTGAGTTTGTTTTGGTTATATACTACAAGAAAAATTAGTTTCAGCAACTATTATTAATGGTTGCTAAAAGTTAAAAAATGGTCGTTAAAAGTTATAGCGACCAAAATCGGGTTGGTCACAGGTGGTCACTATAGGGTTGTT
>JANVCQ010000230.1:8950603-8969914 GCA_025531925.1 Erythroxylum plowmanianum
CATAAAACGAAAATTTAGCTCTTCAGCTACACAAGAAAGACACTGATGGTAATACCCGCAAACAACAGACTGTATTAAAAATTAACTTCTATACATACACAGCCATTTCATCGTATAGCAGTAATCAAATGAAAAGGAGATGACAAGTTGTGGTTTTACAAGTCCCACGCTAACTTTAAGGTCGACGCCACCCAAACATAAAATAAACAAATTTCAACCAATTAGAAAGAGTAGAAACCTTGAATTCATCTACATAATATTGTTAAAGTAAAAAAAATTGAAATCTCAGACATATACCAACCACAATATCAAACTTGGGAAAGAAAAGCACAAATAATGTGATTATAGAAAACAAGTCGATATACAGTGTCTCAGCTACTTAAGCTCATTGAAAATGAAAATAAGTTAACAGGCCAAAGAGATCGATCCAAACGAATAGTAAGTTGATGAAGAAAAAAACCAAAAATTGATTTGTTCAAAAGAGGTAGACACAGATCGAATTCAATATGTTTACGAAATAAAGCTAATAAATTCCTGATGCGAACTGGAAGCAAAACTAAAGAGATGCAATGGATCTGACCAGAAACAAAAAGAAAAGAAGTAACAAGGAAGACCTTTTTACGGAGACCAGAAGTACCAGGTTTCTGGCCATCGAAAGGAGTAGTCTGCACACGCGTAACCTTGAAGACTACCATTCTTTTGTTCTCTGCAACTCCAGAAACTTCCTTGTTAGACTTATGGAGAGATTTAGACGAGATACGGTAGAAGAGTACAGTGACTGAAATACGAGGAAATGGAACGCTACCTGAGGAGGACAAGTGTTTCCGTCAACCCCTATAACTATGCTTAGAAACGAAACGGACGTTCTTTTTTCGGAAGGTATAAAAGAAAAGAAAGCAAAAGATATTCGATTTCGAATGGGGCAACCGCAAAGCGTATTTGGCTTTTTCTTCGTTATTAGGATTGGTGCCATGTGGTTCTTAGACGGTGGGACCTGAGGGAGAGCGCTTCCAACGCAATTCAGATCTGCCCCACCCTTGGAAAAGAATTTGTACTAAATGAACAGTGGAATTTAATAAATTCTTGGATTAATTAACCATTTTGACAATTTACTTAATCGTAAGATGTGAATATATCTCTATTTATTACATGATTTGCTAAATGACTAATTAATGAAAAAATACCATTAAGGTTATTTTAGAGACAGAAGCGACCAAAATTGGTACTTCCATCATTTTAGATTTTACGGAAGGGATATGTTCATTTGCTTTCATTCTCGAGCTTTATACAGATGACGAGAGAAAGAGGATTGTTTGGCACGTGATCGGCCTAGATGTAGACGTGCCGAATCGAGACTCTTCCATGGCTGAAATGCCTACAGCCATTGTAAGCCGAGGCAATGTTTTCTGCCAACAACGAAAATGAAAAGACGATGAATGGCATGGGGAGGCCTTTCAAGTAGGACTCGCAAAATGCTTCGGGTCCGACGTGATCAAATTTCTGGCTGAATTTTGGGTTTGCTCGACTCAATTGATCCATTTGATAAAATAACATATTTATTAAGTATAGACATGAAAATATGTTAGCCTAAGCTTAAACTACTACTAAGTTTTACAAAATTATAAAATAAACTCTAATTATAATATGATTTAATTTAAAATTTTCAGTTACGAATATAATTAATCACATCAACTTTATGAAAGAAAAAGTTATAAATTTTGGTCTCATAAGTTTAAAGGAGATAAAAAAAAACTAGCAAGCTCATGTTTCTGAAACAACTAATGAGAATTTTGACATGTTACTGTAAAGCTTAATATCAGAGCATGCAAACAAATTTCTTAGCTACGGTTGCTTCTAAACTTGCTTTTCGTATTATTGTTCGTATAATAAGCCTTCATTATAGTTTATTTCATCCAACAACTTTGAAGGTTTTAATGTTTGTCAGTATCTTTAATAGTTATCATATGATCTTATGTTTTTTAAATATTGTATAGGCATATAAGGTGTCGATGGTGAGCCTACATGTCACGTCCCGGTACCACATCGGGTACATGACAACCGTTGTATATTCGGACTAAGGACATTCATGATACCTTTAATCTGATTATGCAAGGCTAACTGAATATCTTTTAAAAATATTTAGACAACAAAACCGTTGTATTTTACAAATCTCAAAACTCAATTAAAACACCTGCAATACATTTTTATATTCACATTAAAATTCTACCACAACTTCTGGACTTTTAAGTCCACTCAAAAGCAATATCAACAACAGTATCAAAAGTTCATACATAAGGTCTTTTATAAACTACAAAATAGTCAAGAGTTAATTTATAAAATCATAAAGCATATCAACATAACCAACCTAATGAACACAGTTCATGAGCTGTTATATAACAAATGTACAAAATAGAGACTACCCACGTGCGGTAATATCCCAAAAATGTCAAAAAATCACACGATCCACTCAGAGCTTCAAGCTCACTAAATTAACCTGCATGGTTGGAAAATGGATGAGTACACTATGTACTCAGTAAGTAGGAAAAACATATATTATAACTAGAACTTAATACACACCAAGACGGTCTAGATAACTTAAGGACGGATTTTTCCACGTATCCAGCATGCGCATAATCACCTATGAAGTGAATATACTTGACATAGAAATACATAGACCTAGTCTATGACTCAACATATACTGTTTATAAACCACATGGGCCTAGCCTATTAATCACTCATCCGATGAACATAGGTTCTAGTCTAGGACACAAAAGCGAAAAAACATCACATATATAAATCAAATCTCGTCAGAAAATAAATCTTAAAATAGGCCAAAACAATCATTTGTGTCACCACTAGTCGGCCAAATTAGTGTGCATACCCACCTATTTTCAGTGTTAGCTCGACTTTCATCCGTGGGGAGTTTCGGATTACAATAGACAAGAGTGTCATGGCCCTAGGTGATGACCTCGTCGGTGACCAGACCTCTAGGTGTGGAATTACCTACAAGTCCCGCAGAAAATTGTCGATACAAGAACTCGACTTTTATGAATCAGCATCAAAGATACGAGGGCTGCTTAATTTGTTGTGTTTAGCACACGATTGGTCAATCGTTATCTCATCAATCACAAAAATTATATAAAAATATTAAGTACAAAAAAATCAAGTAAGGTACCATGCCTTCATTTATCGGTCCAATCGATAAAATGGAATCTTGTCATGGCTCTAAGCCAAAAGAGAGCACACACACGCAGCATACATGACTCGATTATGTATATGTAAGTTCCAAAATATTATTTCACCCAATAGAAGTCATTTTTGCACTCAAAGTGCAAAGTTGTTCGAAAATATAGTTTTAGAAAATAAAACATTGTCCTTTGCACTTCAAGTGCAGGTTTGTTGAAAACAATATCATTTCTCAAAATATGTAATAAAAACATCAGTTGCACTCTAATTGCGAAAAGAGTTATTCAAAATAACGTCGTTTATTAAATACATAAGTATAATAGCATCTATTTGAGATTCAATTCTACTACACATTATCTAGGTTCAAAATTTACATATAAGTTATTATGCATGTCTTAGGATGTTATAATCCTATTTGAGAGATATGGTTTCTCTAACTCACCTCAAAAGAAGATGTACACTCCCTTAACTTTAACAATCATTGGTACAAGCTCCTTGATTCATAACTCCCGAGCCTTTATGCATAAAAATATATAATGTATTTACTACTCAAACATGTATTTTTTATTTATATGCCATCACATAAGTATATAAAACACAATATCACTATCTTTAAGCTATAGGATTAAACCATTAAGCTTCTCATATGGTTACTTCTCTTACTATTTACATTAGCTTTTCTTTAACATTTTCCAAGGTATTTAGTGCCTTTAATCTAATACTTATTTCAATCTAAGCAAAAATTCAAGTTTACTCTAAGTAAACATGAAAGCCACTTTTCAATGCATATCATTATGAATCCTTAAGTCCTAAGCCAAATTCACTTAGGCATTTTACCAAACACCTAATATGCATGACTTTCAAGTTATATTTTCAAGACTTTATCATAGTAATTTATGCTCTTATCTTATTATATAATAAACACTTCCAAACAACAACACATTTCACTACTCCATTCAATCCAATTCCCTTCATTTAAGCCATATTATAGTGTCTTAGTCTTATTTGGTCTCCTTTAGCCTCACTATTGAAGAGAGTTGCAACAAAAGTCTCCTAGTATAAGTTAAGGAATGTTAATGAGAGCTTTTATATGATTTAGATCTTCTTATAAATATGTCCTTTGGAAAGCTTAGTTAAAAGTAAACACATAATTGACATATACCTAAATATTGTCCCTAATTTAAGTCACATAAAAGTGAAGAGCGTAGATGGTTTAGCATTTGAATTTCATTAAGGTCATAAGCCACCATGATCCTCCCATTAAAAAAAGCACGATTATTGCTTAAAATGAGTTGCAATTTATCCAACAACTATGTTTTTTTGGAGATATTTATACTTTTATTTTATTTTGTAGCAAACCGATCAATAGGATCCTTTTTATATGTAAAAGATCCTTGATTATCTTTTTTAATAGGGCAATTTAGGCCTTTTACAACCCAACTTTTAGTGTAACAATTGGTGTGGTTTTATCTTCTTAGAAACTGATCTCTTTAGGAGGGGAAATATATTTAGACACTATTTTGTTGGAGCTTAGATGGCTTCTAGAGTATGTGAAATCATGATTTCAACATTTTCTTGTTCACCCTCTTTATATACTTTCTTTAACTTAATTGCCTCTATAAGGTCTTTATTGGTACTAATTTAGGAAAAACTTTTATATAGCCAATTCTCTTTAGTCCATCTGTACACTTATATAAGAATATTGGTATACCAATGGATTAAGCAAGATAACTCAAGTATATTTTTGACCAATTTTCAAATGGAATATTATGGTAATTAACCCAAATAGGGACATGATTTAAATGGATTTTACTAAGCTCAATACTTAGCCTCCAACTTTGAAGGAATATTAGCTTACCATTTGTTCCATGGTCTTTGTTTAATCCATTTCATCATGCTTGCTTCATTGTTAAATTTAAAGAGGAAAAATTACTCATCATTGGTCATTATGCTCTCAAGTCCAAGTTTACTCTAATTTAACTTTAACTTGGCATTCATCTAGGCAAATAATAGTATCTTTTTCAAGAGAAAAACAACTAGAGTTCCATTCCACCTTACTATTCCTTCCTTTAGTATTTTAGTTTGTGGTGAAACCATCATGTTATCTTTCCCTGCTACCTAGGGAAATTACTTAAGTTTTCCCATTCTAATTGAATCTTAAACTACCTAACACTATATATTTTTAACGGGATCTTGAGTAGAGGGGTTAAAAATAGAGGGACTGAATGATGATGAGGTGATATGGGAAAGGATTGCTACAAAGTCATGTTGTCCATATCTTCCTTTCATGGAATAATAATATAATTTTGTTTCTCATCTCATGATTAATCCCCATTACTACTTTTCTCTTCCACTTCCAAAGGCCATTTGACCAAGTATATTTTAAAATATTAAAGTGCCTTTAACTTTTATAGCGATCTTCGTGAAGTCTCATCCCTTTCTCAACTTTGTCTAATATCATGTAAAAGAGTACTTTGCACCTAAGAAATTATCAAGGTATATAACTCATCACTGCATTCTTGGCAAACCATCAATAATATTGTTTTACACTTCTTTCTTATACTTAATCTCAAAATCAAAACCTAACAATTTGGGAAGCTAATTTTGTTGAAAAAGAGTTATGATTATATGTTCTAGGAAATGTTTCAAGCTTTTATTGTCTATTTTCATTACAAATATAATATATTTAAGTATTAAGACCACTAATTAATAGCAACCCCAAAACCAAAGTTCTTTTTTATATGTGGACAAATGTAGGTATATATTAGAAAATGACTTCATGAAATAATAAATACGATATCCTTACCACGTAAGAACAATTATTAGTAGATTTCCATTTACATATGCTTTAATAACAGAATTATTGTTGAAATTATGAAAATTCAAGACTAATAAAGACACACAAAAAATCTTTCATTGTATTAAAAGCACATTCGATCTTTTAATTTCATCCAAAATAATTACTCTTCAATAAAGAGGTTAATGGATTACTCAACTACTTAGACCCTTTGATCAAATGCATATCATATCATGCTAACCCTAACAGAACTTTTATCCTTAATAGAACTTTCATCAAACATTTAGTACGCTACACAAATTCATCCATAATTTGTTTCAAAATTGCTATTTTTTCCAATATTCACTAACACAAACACAGAACGACAAACAAAAACCCATTAACAACCAAAATGAACCCTCACAACTTAATCCACACAAACAAAACCATCGAAAATAAAATCATTTAACAACACAAAATGAAGCAGAAAAATAAACTCCCAAAGCAGAGACGATCAAGCTCAACAATGGAAACAAAGATGACATATGAACATACTAACAATGGACGGCAAACAAAGTAAGCTCTATCAGAGATGGAGGAAATGAAGATGAAACAAAAATGAAGAAGAAAAATGAAGAAAAGAAGAAGGAGGTGTGTCTATTGATTTAATTCGAAGGAAAATGACCATGTTTCCTTCTAATTTAAACGAAGTCATTTTCCTTCTAATTTGAATGATGATGGCCTTATTTTTAATTTATCGAAGGAAATTATTTCAGTTAGTAAATTCTATCAATAATTTTAGCCGGGAACCATTGACGCTTATTTTCACAACAACATTTACTATTCCGTCGCTAAATTCCATCAGGAAAGTTGGCGAAAAAATTTCCTCCTCTTTTAACAACGAATTTTTCTTCTATCACTAATTTACTACGAAATTTTTTAATTGCTAATTTACTACGGGATTTTGTTCATCTATATTTTGTAATTTTCTTGTAGTGTTTATTGCTCCATGTATAGATTTTTCCTATACGTGCCATGATTTACTTTATTTATTACCCCATGTATAGATTAATCCTTCTAGCCTTAGGTTAGTAACTTCTAGGCTTTACTCAAATCTTAAAAATCATTAGATAAGTTTTAAGGTATGTTATGACTCCAACTTTGGACCAAGACTGGCGTCAAAGGAGTAGTAAACTCAAAATTTACAGGACCCTTAGTAAGCTTAAATTACCGTCAAATCCCTATATCTGTAATAAAGATAAAATTTCAAAATGATCAAACTCATAATTGTAATAATCAAATAGTTTTAGCAATATACAATCCTAAATTTGCTACATAATTGAGATAGTTAATACAAGGGAAAATCTAACACATACAACACTACTGCGACTCTAGAGTCAAAGGTCCTTAACAAGCATACATTAAATCACCGGAAAGGAAGAAGACTGACAAAGTACCCTGTTAAAAGAGATATGAAAAGAAGATCCTGAAAAATAGTTGAGGGGAGTTAAATCTCGCTGAGTGAATTAATACTACAGTTATGTTTTGCATTCCTAAGGATTTCAAATGATACATATGTATTTATAATGTATTATATCCATACATGCAATTTCATAACATAATGATTTTGTTTATAAATGTGCATGCATTTCCTATATCAATATCATGTCATATAATGATCACAATCACAAATCACAAATAATAGTGGAGGATTGACGACAGACCCTATAATATACCTCTTACCCACATATTATAGCTATAGGGGCTTTCTTGTTCCACATAGGTCACTTGTAATGTAGTGGATTGTTGTTCGAGAGCCATACTCAACCGAACCATCATAACCTCACTACGACATGATTGTCATCCAAGATCAAGCTCGAATGAACCACCATAATCATGCTACCTCTCATGTACCATATATCAGTTGGCGTTCGAGAGTAAGCTCAACCAAACCACCCTAACCGTGTCATATCTTAATAAATATACCTAATACTAACCCAAATCTATACCCAACTAATGACTCACCCAATACTAACCCAAATCTACACCTTGAAGTAAATCACTTGTTAA
Source organism: Erythroxylum plowmanianum (assembly GCA_025531925.1). NCBI lineage: Eukaryota > Viridiplantae > Streptophyta > Magnoliopsida > Malpighiales > Erythroxylaceae > Erythroxylum > Erythroxylum plowmanianum. Next base: position 8,958,636 of record JANVCQ010000230.1, read on the forward strand.
TAGAGAAATCCGATATGACATGAAAACTACACAAGAATGGGGGTTGAATTATGTAATTTTTTTGAAAATATTAATCTTTTGGGACTTCTTGAATTTCTTTACAAAAATTTAAATGATTACTAAAACACTTTGCTAAAGTTGATAAGCAATGCAATCGCAAGTAATATTATCTACTCGTCTAACAATAAGAAAATTAAAAGATGAGGGTTAGAGAATAGACGCTGTGATTTTATATTGGTTCACCCCAAACATTGGGCTACATCCAATCCTCAAAGTTAGTCTGAGATTTCACTATACTCTTCCAACTTTACAAGTATTTTTTCTACACTTGCAGAGCCTCTTCAGGTCTCTCTCACAAAGTATTCTTTATCAGCTGTATTAGCCTCTCCAGGCTCTAGCCTTCCTTTCTCTCTTTAAGAAAAGTATTTTTGAGCTTTAGGTTACAGATGTATTTGCTCACTTCTTTTGCACTTTGAATACAAAATTTTTGCTAATGTAAAAGCATTCATTTTTTTTAGTCTTTGACTACAACTATTATTTATAGCCTAAGTCTCCAACTATCTTCTTGAAAACTGCTTCTTGAATCTTCTAGAAAGGATTATTAGTTGAGTCTTGTAACTAACTCTAACTAAATAACTGTCTGACGTTCTAGAATATCTTCCTTTTGTATCATCTGGAATAATGCTTCTTCTTTTACTATATTTCGTCTGTTATTACGCTTCGTCTATTATATCGCTTTATATGGTGTCGCGCTTCGTTTGGTGTTGCACTTCTTCTGGTATCGCGTTTCTTCTAATGTAGCGCTTCATCTGGTGTAGCGCTTCGTCTAGTGTTGTGTTTCATCTAGTGTTGCGCTTCGTCTGGCGTTGACCTCGCACCTTCTGAGTTGATTAAGTGTTACTTATATTTTTTTGCACACTTAACAAATTTATCAAAACAGTTCATACATTTCTAATATTATTATTATTTTGATTGTCATCAAAATTAATGGAAGTGAAGTCCTCTTGACTTAACACACCTAACTAATGACTCACCGTGTGCATAACCTAGTGACACCCATCAGCTAACTCAGACTATAACAATCCTCCATATCATCACATATCAAAACGAACACAACATTTCACAATAAAATACATATACATGTGTCAATCCACATGTATGAATGTCATGTATGCATATGATAATGATGGTGATTTTCATAATGAATATGAGAATGAATTTTAATGCATGTTTATAACCATGAATATTAACTCATAGGTATAATGCGTTACTTCTCGCCGAACCTAGTTTCTTAAAGTGAAAGGTTTTGCTCCTGATTGATCTATAAAAAGAAAAGTAAGAATGACCATTTAGACACCCCGAGAATAGGACCATGACTTAATATTAAAGAGCTCTAGTTTCTATTTAAAAATGACAATGTCCCGTTTTATGAGGAGCCTACTGAAAATTTGGTAGAGATTTTTCTATAAAATAGTCATCCCCCTTCCGAAAGAAGGGTCATTCTTACAGTGAAAAGATACTTCAATAACCACCAATAATCACAGCTCAATTTGGGTCTACATGTCCATCCCAATTTAGTCCACATTTACACCACAAAAATTCATAATAAGTCCAATCATAATTCAAGTATACCAACTTCTAACACATACACCTTCATTTGTACTTGATACATCAAGATATTCTCAATTCTAATAAAAAACGACTCAATTTAGTCAATTTCATGCATTTCTATAATAACATAACCATTTTTAAATTTTTATCTCACAAACTATGAAGAATTTAAATACGTTCCTTTTATGAAAATTGATCTACATAATATTTGAGAATTTTTAAAATTAGTTTAGACCATTTCTAGGCTGGTCAAAAAATCACCACCATCACTAGAGAGTGGGGTACACGCGTTAGCGCCGGAGGGGCAATGACCTTCACCATCTACCTAAAAATGATGAGCTCACCTCCAGGAATCCAATGGCACTAGTCTCATGTCAAAACTCCTCCCAGTTTGTGAGAATCGAAGGTTTAATGCTCAAAGACGACCTATTTCTGTTCACTAGTAAAATGGGCCGATTGGTGTCAAGTTTCCCTCCTTTCCTATGTTTTTAGAGCCGTTAGACATGATGGTAGTGTTAGTTTAACTAAAAAATGACTAAAAATAGATGATCGGTGACTTACCTAAATGAACTAAAATTTCCAGTCATGATTCCTCTAAATCCGAGTTGTTTTTGAAGAAACAAGCTTGGGGGTTTTGTAGAACATCCTAAGAACTTTCCGTAGAGCCCTAGATTTTCAAAAATGGTGGTTGGACGGTAAAGATATGAGTGTCAGAAGTTGGGAGTGAATAGTAACATATAAGGAACAGAGTTTAAGAGAGAAATGAACTTAAGCTTTCTTAAGCTCATCTTATACTTTTATAGGCTTTTCTCCTTATTGGTCCATTATGTGTAATTTAACAAAAATTTGGATCATTATATTCTCTCCCCTTATAAAAAAAATCATCTTCGAATTTTAATTCTCTCCTCATTATTGAAATAGATGCAGATATTAACTTTGCATATCCAACTCCATCTCCTATGTACAGTCATCTATTGTATGATTACTCTATAACACTTTTACTATTGGTATCTCCCTTGATCTCAGTTGATGAATCTAATAATCTACTATAGCAACAAGTTGTTCTTCATATTTCAAATTGCCATCAATCTTCACATTACATGGCCGGAGGATATGAGAAGAATCCGAAATATACTTTCTCAACAACAACACATGAAATATAGGAAAAACTTTACACAGGTGAGGTGGTAACACCAACCTACATGCCACTTCACCCACTTTAGATTTAATCTCGAATGGACCAACAGATCTTGGAGCTAGTTTACCTTTTACCAAACCTCATCACTCCTTTCATTGGTGATATTTTCAAAAATACCATACCACCTATTGAGAGTCTCACATCTTTCCTCTTTGGACCTGCATAACTCTTTTGTCAATTAAAAGTTGTTTTCAATCTTTGTGAATAATAGGGATCCTTTTGGAAGTGATTTGTACTAACTCATGTCTTATCAATTGTCATTTATCAATTTCCCAACATAGAGGTGATCTGCATTTTCTTCCGTATAAAGCTTCATTAGGAGCAATTTCAATACTAGCATGGTAACTATTATTATAAGCAAATTCAATCAATGGAAAATGCAAATCCTAATGACCACCAAAATCAATAGCGCACATCCTAAACCTATCCTCTAAAGTCTAGATAGTTCCTTTAGATTGGCCATCTGTTTGAGGATGAAAAGCAGTGTTGAAATCCAATCCTGTACGAAAGCTTTTTGTAACTCTCGCCAGAAAATTGATGTAAAGTTTAAATCCCTATCAGAGACTATAGAATGTGGTACCCCATGTAAACACAATTTTATTGACATATAGCCTAGCCTACTTATCAGTAGAATAAGTCTTCTTGATAGGTAAGAAGTGTGCAGACTTTATTAATATATCTGTAATCACCTATATAGCATTATATCCAGTATTAGTACAGGGCAACCTAATCACAAAATCCATAATAATAATATCCTATTTCCACTCAAGAATGGGGAGTTGTTGTAATAATCCATAAGGTCTTTGGTGCTCAAGCTTTACTTGCTGGCATGTTAGGCATCTAGACACAAATTCTGCAATATCCTTTTTCATTCTACTCCATCAGTATGTGCCTTTGAGATCATGATATGTCTTAGTGGAGCCTAGATGAATGCTGTAAGCTGCAAAGTGTACCTCCTCCATGATTTCCTTTCTTAATCATCAACATCTGGTACACATACCCTAGTACCCATCTTTATAATACCATCAACATGCACTATAAAATCCTTAGCTCAATTCTCTTGAATCTCCTCAACTATCTTACATAACTAAGGGTCTTTGGTCTGAGCAACCTTGACTCTCTCTAAAAACATTGATCTAACCTTGAATTATGCTACTAAACATCCTAATCTTGATATCTTCTATAGCAATCCTTGATCAACTAACTCTTGTAACTCTTTAATTAAGGTTCTCCTTACAGATTTGATGTAAGAAAGGCTACGGATGATTTTCTGCTTAGAGCATTAGCTACTACGTTAGCTTTACTTGGGTGATACAAAATAGAACAATCATAATCCTTCTAAAGCTACATCCGTCTTCGTTGTCTCAAGTTTAGATCCCTTTGCTGAAAATTATATTTCTAACTTTTATGATTAGTATAGATCTCACAAGTCATACCATATAGATAATTTCTCCAAATCTTAAGTGCAAACACCAAAGTTACCATTTCCAAGTCATGAATATGATAGTTTTGTTCATACTTCTTTAATTATTTGGAGGCATAAGCAACTACTTGTCAGTGCTACATAAGCACACAACCCAAACCAACCTTAGAAGCATCACAATATATCCATCTAACCCTGAAGGTAAGGTCAAAACTACAGCTGATGTTAACCTATCCTTAAGCTACTAGAAACTATCCTCATATGCTTCTATCCAAACAAATTTAGCATTCTTCTGAGTTAACTTAGTTAGAGGTATAGCTATTCAAGAGAAATCTTAGACAAATATGCAATAATAGCCTACTAAGCCTAAGAAACTTCAAACCTCAGTAATAATAGTAGGCCTTCGCCATTCTTTGATAGCTTCAATCTTCTTAGGATTCACTTGGATGCCATCTTTAGATACCACATGTCCCAAGAAGACGGAATGATCCAACCAAAATTGATACTAACGAAATTTAGCATAGAACTTATGCTCCCTCAATGTTTGCAAAACCATTCTTAGATATACCACATGTTCTTCTTCACTCTTAGAATATACCAAAATATCATCAATGAAAACAATGACAATCCTATCCAAACAAGATCCAAACACCCTATTCATCAACTCCATAAAGGTTGCAGGAGCATTAATCAACCCAAAGGACATCACCAAAAATTCATAATGACCGTACCTAGAACGAAAAACAATTTTTGGAATATCTTCTCCTCTGATCCTTAATTGATGATAACCAGATTGTAAATCAATCTTAAAGAAACATTTGGCCCCTTGAAGTTGGTCAAATAACTCATCGATTCTTGGAAGTGGATACTTATTCTTTATCGTGACTTTATTTAATTCCCTGTAATCAATACAGAGTTAGAAGCTACAATCCTTCTTCTTTACAAATAATATTGGTGCACCCCATGGAGAAGTACTAGGTCTGATAAATCCCCTAACTAACAATTTTTGTAATTGCTCCTTTAACTCTACAAGAGTCATCTGATAATGTAGAATTGAGATAGGAGTTGAACCCAACACTGCATCAATGTAGAATTCAATCTCCCTCTTTGGTGGCAAACTTGGCAACTCTTCAGAAAATACATTAGGAAATTCACATATAATTAGTGTTAGACTCTAAACATTTCTTGGAAGTTAGAACTGTATGTGAAATGTTGGAAGTTAAAGGCTAGAAAATGTAGTTGAAACATGTTTGCTGAGTATGCTTCAGTGTTTTAACCATACCTTTTTCTCTAGTTATCCAAATTAGATGATTTTTAATTTGGAGTAAACTAGAGACATATAGCTACAAATTGTTTGATGAAATTGAGTTTTTATTCAGTCTATAAGAAAATCAATTTTTGGATGGAATTTGAGCATAGAATATTATTTCAGCATAAAAGTAGTCCAAAAATATTTAGGGTATAACTTTCAGATTTCCAAACCAAACTAAATGATTTTGGTGTCATTAGAAAATTAAGACAATAAGGAACATTTTCTAGAAGGAAGTGTTATCAAATTCCTTCAATTACCTAATCAGAAAAGGTCTAGATTTTTAGAAGGAGTTAGGCATGATTTAAATAATTTTGAGGTCTTGCTAGATTAATTATTTTATTTGGAGTTAATTATTATGTTAATGTTGGTAGGATTTTAAAATATGGTTTAGTTGAATTAAGTGGTAAGAGTATATATGTATGAGGGCATTTTGGGAAGATCACTTAAGCATTAAAGTCTTAAGGCTTTGAAGGAAGGGCAAATTGGACATTTCTCAATCATTAAGGGCCTAATTGGAATAAAATGTGTTGGCTTGCTTTTAAGGAAGAAGCAAAATCGAAAATTGAGAGAGAAGAAATGAGGAGAAGAGAGAAGAAGGAAACAGTTTCGGTTTTGAGAGGAAAGAAAGAAGAAAAAGCTAGGTTTCATCTTTACTTGGCTTTCAAGAAGGAATTTGAGGTTGTTCAAGAAGGGAAAAAGGTAGAGGAAGATAAGAGCTTCCTTTTTAGCCAACAATCTCATTATTTGGTGAAGATTCAAGGTAAGTTTAATTCCAATCCTTTGGATTTTGGACGAGTTTTAGTTCATGAAGCTTAAGAAATGTTTAGGTTTTAGTATTCTAGAATCAATTTTGGTGAAAATGTCTTGTGGGTTCTCAATTGGAATTCCTATTGAATGAAATTTTTGGCTTATGTTAAAGGAAATCAAGGAAGGCAAGAGGAGCAAAGGGAGAGGTCTCTTTGAGCAAGTATTAAGCAAGGAAATTGAAGGTGGGTTTCATGTTTATACTTGAATAATGAGCCATGAATATTGCTTTTTAAAGCAAGAAAATAAAATGATTTTAATTACTTCATAAATATTGCTTTTATTGCTTTGAATGAATTTGTGAATTTGCTACATGTTTTGGTGTATAAATTTTGATGATGAATTGTGATATGGAAATGATTTGGAAATGACTTATGTTTATGAAATTAAGTTTCGAAAATGCATATGAAATATTTCATGCTCATGAAAGACAAGTTTTCTAAATGTGCCCTTTAGGCAATTGGTTTTCAAGTTATAAATAACATGTTATGTGGGTTTGGTGTAATCCACTCAAGAATGTCACGTGCACGTTGACCAAGTTAAAGGCTTCTCCTGCCTGCCCATTAGTGACACAGAGCTCCTTTATGAACTCCCTCAAGTTTACGTCTATACAAAACCACTATGTGGGATTGCGACAGTACGTCAAGTTTACGACTACACAGGACCATTATGTGAAAATGTGTAGTTCGTCATGTTTATGGATCTACCCAAACCATTTCTGATGTGCTCATGTGTTTATGATTCGTGACAAGTTTGATGAATTCCTGATTTATGAATTGCTTGATAAGTTGTGAATTTGGAAAATATATGTTACATGAATTCCAACGTGAATTTTTCAATGGAAATAAATATTTCAATAGTTTTCGCTTGTTTCTCGTTATAAACCTATTATCCACGAGTTTTAGGCTCACCCCCTCTTCAGTCCCATCTTTAGGTGATAAGTAAGAGATCGAGTAACTGAGAGTCAAGACATCAATCCGGATTTGCATGTTTTGTTTTGTTTTGGAGTAATTTATGTAAAATAAGGCTACAGTCGCATGTTGAAAAATTATTGTTCAAGTACCCTTTGTAATTTGGGATTTTGGTGAAATGTTGTTTGTGGCTACAAAAGCCCATTGAATCTTTGTTAAACACTTATGTTTTGATGATAAAGAAATATGATTGTATTTTTGGCTCATGACTCTCAAAGTTTGTACTTTGCATTTTTAATCTTTTCATAGGTTTAGAAATTATGTTCTGACTTTAAGGGAAGAATTGTATTGATTTAGGCTGAATTAGAAAAGTTATTTTCATAAAAGTTGTAGCTTATCTTTTTAGCTTTCCAACACTATAAAGTATGTAAATTTTGGAAATCGGAGTTGAGAGATATAAGCATTATAAGTTGGTAATGCTGCATAGGATGTATATCATAACAACTATTGTGAAAGATGAGAATTTGTTGAATGTGATGAATCAAATGAGTTGAGAATTGAGAGTTTTATGAGACCAAATTGTTGGTTGAATTATTAAGAAGTGATTTTGCACTAGAAGAGGTGAATTTAGGAAGATTATGAGTGAAAGTAATGTTAGAAAGGATGTAGGAAGCATTGGAGATGCTTTGGAGGGGCTTACGTAACCCCTATATCCGTTAAACAAACTTTAGGTCTATTAAATGGACCTTCTTGGGTCTATGAGGACCCCCAGCATCGCCCATGTCTATTTAACGGACCTTCTTGGGTCTGTGAGGACCCCCAGCATCGCCCATGTCCATTTAACGGACCTTCTTGGGTCTAAAATGGCCCCCAACCCTGTGTATGTCCATTAGACGGACATGTATGTCCGTTTAATGGACACACACTATACACTTACAGAGATTTGCATTTTTGACCTCCTAAATAACAAAATCTCACTTTGTGTCTTCATGAAAGTTGTAGATCTAGAAGTCCTCTTTCAAACAATATAAGAATGACCTTAAGCCAAAGTCTCTAGAGAAAGTTATGTCAATTGTCCCAAGATAGGTATAATATGATTGAGGATATGAACATGTTTGATTCTTTTGGCTATAACTTCATCATCCAACCTCCAAATGAAGCGATGCTTAGACCAATAGATTCCTAACACATTTTTCTACCTCTCCATGAAAATTGGTATCCATTGGTGTTGATGTAAAAAGGATTTATGGAGAGAAAGTGAGGAAATTGATTGGAAGAGCATGAATTGGTTGTTTACTAAACATACTTTGGGATTTTACTTATATCTTGAACTGTAGAGCTCCAATTGAGATGGTTCTTACTTCAAAATAAAATAGAGACTTAGAGTTACAATTGCTTTAAAGAAGTCAAATTGTGATTTTGGTCATTGACTGGTATGGGCACACCACTCTTGTGGCATGATGGCTAATGATGGTTCTTTGAAATAACTCTACAGGAAAATACAGACATTCACATTTTATGACTTCCGGATACTTGAGCTCCTGAAACGGGATCCAACATGTGTGGTAGCAGAGCATAAAGATGAACCGATGATGGTTAAGGAGATTTCAATATGACTTCGTACTTGGACTCTGAAAACGAGGTCCAATAATTAGGATATCATCAATTGAACCGTTCTCTGTTAAAGTATCCCTCACTAAGGCACAATCTTGTCGAAGCATCTTTTTATCTGTAATGGTAGATATAAAGTTTTAAGGAATTTTTCCTTTATCACCCCCAAATAGAATTTAACATCATTAGAAATCCTAAAAATCACTAACTTCTCCCAACAATCCAAGGTAGCAAATTGTTGTGACAATCAATCCATACCCAAAATTACATCAAAATTCATCACATCCAATAATACTAAATTAGCCACTAATTCTTTATCCTCGATCGACAACAAACAAGAAGGGAAAATAATATCTGTATTCAGTGATTCACCTAAAGGGGTGGCTACTAATAAAGGAGTTACTAATTTAATTGCTTGTGAACCAATCCTTGACGCAAACATAAGAGATATAAATGAATGGGTAGCACCTAAGTCAAATAAAACTCTAACATCATCATAACAAACTGATATAATACTTGCTACAACTGCATTAGAGGTCTGAGCATCTTGTGGGTGAGGGTGAACACTTGAGCTTATCCTCTTCCTGACTGCTGAGAGGCTGAAGCCTTCCCAAAATTTCTATTACTAGACCTAACCCTAATCTAGAATCTACCCCCAAACCTACCTCTTGATCCATGGCCTTGCTGGCCCATAATATGAGATTCATTTTTATATTGCACCTGATGTTGAGGCTAAACCTAATGTACTAGCTATACCATGCTAATAGAGGAGCCTTGAGAAAACTGTCTTTAAAATCCATAATATAGCACTCTCTAGTAAAATGCCCAATTTGACCATATTGAAAGTAAGCTTTTAAAGGAATATGATAAGGTCCTTGATGGGCTCTACCACAATTCTGACAAGTGGTACTTCCATAGATTTGCCCACTACGACTGCTACTGCTACTGCTACTACTACTCGTTCTATGTCCAAATCTAGTTGATCTTATTAGATCCCTACAACTATTTCTATTGTTCTTATGCCCACATAGACCATGACCTCGTCGAGATTGTCTATGTTGCATCGACAATAGAGAACTATAACTTTCAACCCTAAAAACATTAGTCTGCTAAAGATCAAGAATGGTGCCCTACATGATATGTCGCCTCTCCATCTCTCTAGCCTCATCTATGGAACCTTCCAAAGTCTGACCCTTTGAACAAAGTCTGACCCTTTGAACAAAGTCCTACATATGTGGGACCTAAACCGGTAATGTAAAGTCCCACTATCCATCTTTGAACAGTCATATCCTCTACATATCTCATCAGTCGATAAAACTCTATAGTATACTCCTCAATCGACCTATCACCTCTCTTAAGGTGTAACAAATTCCACCTATATGAATCTCTCTATGGTAGTTGCAAAATTGTCTCATGAATCTCTGTTTAAACTCCTCCTAAGACAAGGTACTCATAATTGGTTAAATTGCCTGGATAAACTAATCTAATGTAGTCATTTAAACTGATAATTCAACAATGTGAATATGCATAAGCCATTCTAGTCCGAGACTCGATACCATTAAGAAAGTGTATAGAGTCCCCTATACCATCAAAGCTAATCATACTAATCTTGGTATAATGTAAGAAAAGTTCTGCATCAGTCATACCCTGACCTCGATTTTGAGTTATCTGCTGCGTTAAAGGGATGGTCTGATTTAGAGCAACTATAGTATTTTGTAACCTTGCAATACTTGCTACTAGAGTAATGACATCTACACCCTGCACCGTTGACTCACCTTAAGCTTGAAAATCTAGTTGTCGCGTAACAGCTTTAGGCTTACCCTGTGTCTTACCTGCCTGGGTAACGATGGAGCCATAACCTCTTCAAGAATCAATTCTCTATCTGCTACTCCTTTGGCCTCACGAGTTCATGCTGAAGTTCTTTTCCTCCTTATGATCAAAGAATAAGAAAGTCTTTAGATACAATAAAAGGCACAACAATATTACGAAAGGATGGAAGTAAAGACAACGAATTTAAACAAACATGATCCTAATACTACAGTAGTTCAAAATTTTTTTGATTAAATTCTGATCAACCTAGTAACTCAAAATTAAAACTAAGCTCTGATACTAACTTTGTCACGACCCTAACCTTAAACTATGATCGACACCAAATGAGCAATAACTCAAGGTTTACTGGACCCTTAGTAAGCCTAAAATGCCATCAAATTCTTATATCTATAATAAAGATAAAATTTCAAAATGATCAAACTTATAATTGTAATAATCAAACAATTCTATCAATATACAATCCTTAATTTGCTACGACATTGAGATAGTTAATATTGTTAAATCAAAACAGACTTTACGTATTAAATAATTTTGATGACAAACAAAGAGAAATATTAAAATGAAAAGTAGATGAACACA
>JANVCQ010000230.1:8976679-8987226 GCA_025531925.1 Erythroxylum plowmanianum
ATCTTTCTCTATATTTTTCCCCTCTCGATCACTCTCAAAATCCCCTTTGAAGGTTGAGAAAAATCAAGACCTAGCTCAAAACTATTTTCTCCCTCTAAACCCACGCCACTCTCTCTACCTTCTTTTTTACTTTTATGCTTTCTCCATTCTGTTTTTCCTTACCGCGATTTTGGCTTTTAAAAATGCAAGCCAATAAATTCATCTTTCCATTTTGCCCCTCCTTCAAAGCCTTAAAGCCTTCCCACTTAAGGGATCTCCCCAAAAATCATTTATGCAACTTATCACTTTAACTTTAATCCAATTCACCTATGTAACATAATCTCATTAATATTAGCATGCTACTTAAATCCAACGTACACTAATCTAACAAGATCCCAAAATTAATCTAATCATCCTCATTTATCAAGAAAAATTTTTGGGGGCCAACAAAGAAACTTCTTTTTAAAAGATAAATTAAGCGAATAGTATGATGATGCTATATTACTAAATAAAAGTAAAGGAATAAAAAATAATATTCATTATGTTGTTATGATTTCAAAATTCGTACTATAATAAGGTATGATATTCCTTATTATTATAATAAGATAAAGAAGAAATATTTAAGATGTGAATTTACTATATTATTTTTTTTCATTAATATGAGATTACAATGGCAAGCAAAACAAGTTACTTGTCATTGTATCTTTTATTTTTCTGTTTATATATCAAAAAATAAAGCAATTAGCGTACTTAACAAAATTATCTAACTAAAACAAGTGAAGTAAGGGTTTGGAAGTTGGAACTATCAATTCATGTGTTCCATTTGACTCTGAAAATACATTGTAATCTTCTTATATGAGATTGCACCTAATTTGATGTAATCTAGATTCAAATTAAATATTATGAGATTCAAATTCCTTAATTGTAATATAAAAATAGAAGTTCTATTCATAAGTAATTATGTTTTCGTTTTTTCAAATCATGTGGTAAATTCTACCATTGCGATAATATTTTTAGAAAATAAGTAATGAAACTATTATAAAAACAATATCATAAACTGATATTAGAGGAGAATCTTCCCAATTGCCAATGTTATATGCTGTCGCTGAAGGCCCTACCTAGCAAAAATGTGTGCACCGGAGTTGACTTCTCCGAAAATAAATAGAATTACAAAAATTTCAATTTGATTGATATTGAATTGTTTAATTGTTTAATTTAATTTTTAACTTTTTAGTTTAATTTATTATAGTACTTTTGTTGCTAAAAACTAGTCAATTTATTAATTAATCGACCAGTTTTTATAAATTAATAAATTATTATAAAATAAAATAAATTATATCTTCAGTTAGCGATTTTTTTAATTAAACGCCAAACTTTTTGAGTAAAAACAATTTATTTAATTCATATTTTAAATTAGTTAATTTTATTCAAATAGTCTAATATTGACTAAACTTTTTAAATATTAAAACTCCTTTTTAGTAGTTTAACTTTTTTTAAAGTATTTCAAATTACAAGATATTGGATTTAACTTAATTTAAATTTAGCTTGAGATGTGATTGATATATAGATTAAACTTAATTAAATTTAGATAGCCATTGCATTCAATTAATGTTTTAAGAACAATGTTATTCGAATAGGACTGAATTGAATCAAAATTACATCTCTAGGTATGAATGGAAAGGCGGAAAGACGACCTGGAATTACTACCTTCTGACCCAAGAGGCCTTCGGACTAGTATTCATTCTCGTACCTGCTAATCTGGCTTTAGTACTTAAGACCAGGTTGGAGCTAGAAGAGCTCTAGCCCAAATAGATGTTGGAACAAGAACATCCAGGCCCTTTTGGAATTTGCATGAATTTTGAAAATAGTGAAGTAATGAATATTTTGAAAATTGGGCGGCACCCGCCCTAACTGGTCTTGTTGCCCGATAGTGACACAACATGGTTTTACTTTGGATTGCATACACTACACAGCTGTGAAGCATGCCCCTGGGTGTATTGTTTTATTAAGTGACTGACTTGACTTCTTCAACCATTTGCTGATCTCATGCTCAATTTGAAAAAAATAGCCGAGCACATGTAGACTCTTTATAATTTGATTAAATTAACCCTAAAGAGGAGTTGAACATTATGGTTTCCCTCAACTTGCATATGGTATAAGGAAAGAGAATAAATATGTTGTATAATAAAAAGTGAGTCATCAAGTTTCCTACTTAAACTTTAATAACACGGCTAACCCTCATATGTGTTTAATTAATGAATACTTTGGAAGAGGTAACATGCAACCAATAATTAATATAAGCAAAGATTCCCACAACTTCAAAAAGATAAAAACCAATCAATTACCATTGCCACAACTACACGAGCCCGAAGAGTCATTCATTAAATTTACAGTCACATTTTTAACCTTACACTTCTCTCTCTCTTCCCCCTCCCCATTAGCCATTACCCCACTACAAACCCAAATTAGCCAAACCTAAAACACAAAGATCAGTCTACAACTTTTACCCCTCGTTAAAAATATCAAGAAAAATAAATAATTAAAAAAACCTAAGTCCCTCTCCCTCCTCTACTCTCTCTGCCTGCACCACTCTCACTTAACCTGCAACCGGCGCTACCGTTGGTTTAACCTTGGGTGGTCTGCCTCTCCCTCTCGGAGCACCACTCGCAGGAGGCGTAACACCCACCGTCTTAGCTTTCTTCGGTGGTCGCCCACGGGGCCTTCCCGACCCACCCGAGCTGGCCTTCTTGGGCGAACCAACAGGCGCTAACGGATCCTTCGGCTTGGGGGGACGGCCACGCGGCCTCGGAGGCGAAAGCACCGTCCCCGTAGGCAGCGGAACCTTGGGCTTGGGCGGGCGGCCACGTCCTCGCTTGGGAGGAGCATTCGGGTCGGGTTTCATGTAGTTGTTCTTGACCATCACAAGTTGACCGCTTTGCTTCATTTTGTTGAGGTGGTGAGAAAGCAGAGTGGCGTGCGCAGCGGGCAGATCGGAGTTGGTGGACTCAATTTGTCTTGAGATCGCCGTCTTGTTAGAGCCGTCCTTGTCGTTCAAGGCCTCAATTGCAGCCATTATCATCTACAGACACAGAAAACACATGCATACATGCAATTATACCAAACAAAAACTTAAAAAGGCACGTATTTTCTTGGTGGTTAATTAACACTACTTATGGAGTACCTCCGGATAGGGAGGCAGAGTAACGGCTTGCTGTTGTTGCTGCTGTGGTTGTGGCACGACCTGTTCCGCCGTGGGCTGTAGAGGGTTGGTGGAAATCTCAGTTGTGGCCATGAACTTTTCAGAGAGAGAAAGTAAATTAGTGAGAGAAAAGAAAATGGAGGAAAAGCAAACGAAAGAAAACTGGGAATGTGCTTGGGCTGAGTGAGTGAGTGAGTGAATGAGTGAGTGTAGGAGAGGATTTAAAAGGTGGGCGCTTTTGTATCGCCATGGATTGATCAATGATCCAGCGGCTGGGGTTGTTGTATTTCGTCTCAAATCCGACGGTCATAATTACTTTAAACTCCATATGCACGGATCGACCGAGGTGGATTAGTGAGATTTTACATTTTTATCCCTATATTTTAAATTCCTCTCTTTCTTCTAATTTATCTTCTTTCTGCATTTCCACGTGTCTTGCAGTTTATTGGGTGAAGTATATCTAATTTTCAACAGTTGGATTGGACAGCCAATTGATTTTGGACACGAGTTGGGAAGGATGTATGATGTTGAGCTTGTCCGATCATTCGATGTCGGGCTTTATGACAGATATGTAGCAGAGGAGAAGACAAGTGATTTTCTGCACCATAGGTGAAGTGTTGCCCGCACATTGGGTTCTGAAACAAGAAGAATAATTGGATAAACTGGAGGTTTACTATTGACGAAGCTTAGTTTCGCGTAGTCCTTGATGCACACAATACAAAAGCGCCTCCGCGCATAAACAATAACTGGATAAGACAGCTCTCTGTTGGTGGGTCCCCCCTACTTATCTACTGCAATTACGTGGTCGAGGCTAGAGTTCAGAGAGAGTTACTAAGCCAAGTGTAGGCTAAACATGTGACCATAATTGGTGCATCACTTTGGTGAAGGAGAGTGGTGATCGAAGAAGGTGATAAGATCTGCAATGACTGCTATGATTTTAATTACTTTCTGTTATTGTGCGTCGCTTGAAAGCTGGTAACTCAATTGCTACAAATAGGAATTCTAACAAAAACTGCGAGGGAACTCATTTATTTTTTGGTCTGCTCCAATTCAAACTTTCCAACTTTGGAATGTTTGTACAAACTTCATAAATGTTCTCTAATACTATTATTTGTTTACTCTTTACTTTTTATATTTAAAATTTTATAACAAATAAGCATTTTTTTAACCATAACTTTGACCTAACAAATGCTCAATTAGAGCAAAGTACGCTTATATATTTTACCACCAAATGTTGTCTTCCCACAATTTTCCAGTGGTGCGCTGCTTTACATCACTAAGCTTGTTGATACTTGATACCCGAAAGCAGTCGCCTATTAGGAAATGTGAGAAAGTAAAGCTACTGATATTAGATCTCTATAGCTACTTTTCTCTCTAAGGCTTCCCAAATATGGACTCTGAGCATGCTATAGCTATGGCTCTGCACAATTTCTGGAGCAACCCCAATTCGAGATATTTAATTTTTAGTACTCCATCATTGCAATCTTTGTAAAGAATTAATATCTAACTTCATTTTGTATTTGGTGCTAAATAGCATTGAATTTACACTGGAAAAGACTCCAGAAAGAATAACCAAAATCCGATTTCAGCTTCCCATTGGACGTTTACCCCGATCTGGTCTTGATCTTGGGGAACTAGTGAGAGCTGAAGTAGAAGTGGAGACCGTATTAGTATTCAAGCTTGTATCATTAGTATGGGAATTATAACTGGACGTTCCAGCAGTTGACGACATTCCTGGTGGCCTATGAGTTCTTCTGTATCTGGAACCAGGGATTCCAGGCCTACCTGTCTCAGGTAGATTGAGAGACTCAGGTTTCCTTGATAACCAGACAACAACCTGGCGCATGTATGGCCGAATCTGTGGATCCCCTTGTACACATAGCAACCCTATATGAATGCACGTCTTTACTCGTTCAATGGCTGCTGATGGTTGAAGCACGGGATCCATGATGTCCAAACTCCTATCCTTTCTGTGGAGCTTATATGCCTATACCAATACCAGGTGTAAAATATTCTCAGAACCACGCTCAAAGAAGTTGGTTCGACAAAACCAATGCATCTCTACAAAACTTCACTACCTAATAATCATATTTCATAGCTTTACGCCATATAGGTGAGGCAGCATAGCCGTTGTTTTATTTGAATGTCATTACTGTAATATTTCCCTCTGCTGAGGACCTAACCCACCATCAATTTGATCAATGCTTAAAGCACAAGACAATGAGTTTTTGTGGGAATTGTTGAATTAAGCTCACCAAATGAATGAAATTCTGTAAAGAAGAAAACTCCGCCCTGTAACTATGTCTGTCTAGCATTGTGTACTCCAAATTGATACTCTTTGACCTATTATCTTACATCCTTTAAACATTTAGGCTCCTAAAGAAATGAAACTGGTGGGGTAGTTCATATTGCAACAATTTCACTGCTTCAGCGTGAACATAACATTTGCCCCGACAACATCAATGAGCCCATCATCCCAAGTATGACTAGGGTAAATTATATGATTCTCAACCCTATATTATCATAAGAAATAAAGAGCAATAAAAATAAAAAAATCATGAAACCTACTTCATCATATATCACCACAAACTAACTTAAATCATAATCTTACCCAATCAACCACATTTTGACCATCTGAATGCTGATTAAATGTTGAATTTCTCTGGCCACTAATCAGCTCCAGAATCAATACTCCAAAGCTAAATACGTCTGCTTTGACTGTTAGCTTTCCATGCATGACATACTCTGGAGCCATATACCCACTGTTGCCAATTATAAGCAAATATATCATTTAATTAAATTTCAACCTATATTCTTGCACTAGTGTTACAGCAACAATCATTAGGAATACTATATATTCAGAGGAAACATACGTGGTACCAGCTACACGAGTGTTTACATGTGTTTGGTCTTCAGGGAACAGACGAGCCATGCCAAAATCGGCAATCTTTGGAACCCATTTGTCATCAAGTAAAATATTGCTAGCTTTGATGTCCCGGTGGATGATGCAACAGTGTGAGTCCTCATGAAGGTAAAGTAACCCACGTGCAACACCAGTTATTATGTCATACCTGTTCTTCCAATCAAGTAAATGCTTCTTGTTCGGTTCTGCATCAAAACACAGATGACAAAATGACCCTTCTGTTGGCAGTTTATCCAAAGAAATCATTCATAGTTTCTATCATTTTTCATATTTGTACACATATCAAAATGTTGGTTAGATAGGTTGAACGCTTGGAGGGAAGGGGAACTTTTTGCTTCTGTAGAAGATTTGGTCAAAAGTGGCAGTTCAGAATAGAAGGTTTTCTTAACCCAATCTAGATCACACTTTGGAAGATAAGTAAATAATATCTTATGAACTCTGTCAGAAGAAGATTTGAATTAGTAATCTGACTATTCTTCAAAATGAGGAAAGTGGAGAAACAAAAAGGAAAGAAAGATTTGCAAGGGTGTCAGAGCACAATGTTGGTAATGTAATTCCTACAAACAATCAGCAGCGTATCCAATGTTGGTAATGTAATTCCTACAAACAATCAGCAGTGTATCCCTTTGATTGTCACACGAGGTGCCAGAGCACAATGTTGGTAATGTAATTCATACAATCAATCAGCAGTGTATCCCTTTGATTGTAACACATTAATTTTTGTTCTGATGGTAAAGACCAAGATCCTAAATGAATAACTACCAAATGGAAAACTCATAAAAACATGACCGACCTTATTCAGATCATAAATGTATGAAACTGCCATTCCCAGGTTTTTTTAGCAAGTTGGCTTACACCTAAAAATAATTAGGCTTCCCATAATTGATGGTAGGGAGAAAGCATAGGTACTTGTGAGAGTAGGAAGATGTCCTCCACTTCCTTTTGCGAAAGCAAACTTAGGTTCATGGGGTTCATGGTTTCTCTATCAATTCTAAGCTCTTTTAAATCTTAATTAAGCAACACTAACTTGTATTCCACCTACACAAGTTCCAAGTTTCAAGACATAACAAATCAGGTTTTTAATCATCATGACCTCATAAATTAGGGTTTAAGTTAAATGTTCTTCAATCTAGGTTCAGATTGTATCAAAGTGGCTCTGAAATGACCAAATACAATTTGAATTTTAAGAAGAGATATTTGAATATGTGATACACCATATTCAATTTTGTTTGTATAGCAACCAATTAAATAACTATCAACTTATTGGAACTAAATAGTAATTCAAAATAGTAATAAAACAGAACGTTTGGCATAATTTGAGAATTACATGTTTTAATAAAAATGCATACAAAAGAGATTCTTCAGATTAGACTTTCGGATTCAAAGCTTTAAACCCTACTGATATTGATAATCAAAATTTGAGAATAAGAGAGTAAGTTCTTCAGATAAGTCGAAATTTGCAGTAGGGGCCAATTTATAAGGGAAATTAAGTAACATGCTTGCCATATTGGACTGATATAAGTCCAATTACTTGATTAAACCTAACGAAGATAGCATAAAAAAATGACTAGTAAAACAAAGGATCCCCAGATACTTACTGAAAATAAATCTGTCCAGGCTCTCATTAGCAACATATTCATAAACCAGTAGCTTCTCATTGCTATGTGCACAATACCCTACCAAATTTACAATATTCCGATGTTGAACACGTGCTAACAACTTGGCTTCATTTGTAAATTGCTTCATCCCTTGGTTTGAGCTATGGGACAATTTCTTCACTGCAATTTCTCTTCCGTTGTCCAGTGTCCCCTTCAGAAAGCATTATGCAATTAGAAGGCCCATATGGTTTCACAAATTAGAATTACACTCAAATAATTAAGGTTCCTTCAAAACATAGATAGAGGAGCAAAAAGCTTGTACCTAAGGGAAAAGGTCTGGCTTCGCATGGTGAACAATAATTCTAATACTATAGTAGTGTACGCTTATCCTCTCCCACTAACTGCTATAGAATGTTTACATCAACTAGCTTAAAATTTGAAATGTTACACACTTTAAGAGCTTGTTGACGTAATTGAGTTACTAGTTTGAGCACATTATGATACCTAATTTCCTCCTTTAGAAAACCGTGTGGGTTAAAAACTCCAAAGCTTCTGAAAATAATGTGGAGCAGTTGGTATTTTGCTAACACTTCATCGGCCATTATCACTCTCGCATAGATCGGGCACATGGAAAAGCTAATAACACTAAGATCCACTTGGCAATACAAGTCACAATATTGTGCGAACAACAATAAATTTCCAAAATCAAAATGGAATAAGCCCATATACATCTGCCCAGATCTTTTCACCTATTTTATTAGTAGGTTTTTGATCAAATTTGTCAATAACCAAACAATATTAGTCATCTCTGTACTTGAAACCAACTGGAAAGAGATACTTACCTTATAGACAGGTCCAAATCCGCCTTGGCCAAGCTTATGAGTTGGGTGGAAATCTTTTGTAGCGGAGACCAAGGTCTCAAATCGAAACTGCTTCTGTTCCTGTGCAGCAATTCTCTCCAAATCTTCTTCATTGTTTCCCTCTGCCCCATGAACAGATCAAGCATGCAGAAATAAAGACCACAACTTTATGCAGCAGGGCAGTAGAAATTAGCAAAAACAACCAAAGGGGCTCATCGATCGCTTACCTCTTGTGGAACCAAACTGGAAAAACCTCTTCATATTCCGTAAGAATTTCTTCGACTTTTTCATAACATTAATTACATGAACCGCTCAGAAATACACCAGGGGAAACAGATGAAAAGAGCTGTTTCAAATTCTTAGAGGTGAAACATGTAATCTTGACATGGGGAAATTGGAATTGCAAAGAGTTACAGATGAAAAGAGCTGTTTCAAATTCTTAGAGGTGAAGGATGTAATCTTGACATGGGGCAATTGGAATTACAGAGAGTTGGTGTGAACCGGGCGAAGAAACCGTGTGACTTTTGGGTTAAAGCTTTGGTGATCTTAATGTTATAGTTTGACGGCATGCACGATCAAGCTATTCAAGAAAACGGACCATGTTGACCAAAAGTTCACATGTTGAGAATATCTTGTTTCTGTTTTCACTTTTCAGTTGTTTTTAATATATTTTAAATAAATTAATAATATAAATTGAGCTTATATCAACTCCTTTCTAGTTCAACTATAATTTTAAGTCGAATTAAAAATGTATTTAGTTTTTGTTTTCCGTGGAAAGGTCAAACACTCGTTCTTGCGGGTGGTTGCTTGTTTGCACAGTTCCTAAGTGCGTTTGCTAAGTAAAACACGCGTGTCGTTTCAAAACGTTCCACAAGTCATAGTATTTGCCACACATTATCACCATACGTATGGATTTTATATAAAACAAAATAAGTGCTTTCATTTCATGTGAAGAACGGACTCAATGTAGGAGGAAATTCATTAGCATCCCAAAGAAGGCTAATTATGAATCATGAAAGCTTAAGTTAAATCAACTCATATGAGTTATCTGAAAGCCAAGAGAAGCCGTTCAGAATAAGTCAGATGCGACAGGTCATGAGCTGACCGCTGGCATGACCATGAAACTTCCTCGAAGTCAGCCTTTAAGCTATCGTCAACCTTTTTGATTTTTTCTTTTTGGAATTGGGAAGATTTGTTTGTATCTTTCTTATTTATCATGTGCTTTTTCAATAGAACAGGTAAGGCATGAGGACAAAAAGTGTACCCAAGTCTTCGGTAGCGATTAATTGAACGGAACCGCGCGCATATGCAAATCATCCACGTGTCACTAACTCAAAGTTCTACATTCCCATATAATCTACCAGGAAAAATATGGTATATAAGTTTCACAAATACTTGTAAAGATTGATAAAATTAATTATTCGATGGGTAATTTTTAGATGTACGAATTTGATGATATAATTTTATTCGTGTAAACTTATGATAATTCATGATTAATCATAAGAGATCTATTTCAAACTAGTTTTATCACAATTAGTGGCTTAAGAATTCTTAAAGGACCATCACTCTATCAAGCACATAAAAAGTTGTTCGTTAAAGGTAGACTATTTCACAGCCTCAACTGGAGTTCTGTACTCCAAATCCTATAATTTTTTGGCTTTCCTTCTAAATTTTTCATTTGGATAACTCAATGCATTACTACATATTCTTTCAATCTCCTGGTTAATGGACAAGACACTCAAATGACGGTACAGGGAAATGGTAATATGAATATGAATAAATATAGTAAGAAATGAGAATGGATATTATCATTATAATTATAATGGTTGGTTAAGAGGAAGGAATGATTACCATTACTATTGATAGTGATTGGTTTGTAAAAATGCTAAGAAATAAAAATTAATTATATTTAATTATATTTTAATTAATTATATTGTAACTAATTAATAATATTTTAATTACAATATTTTAATTAATGAATAATTATA
>JANVCQ010000230.1:8994856-9005362 GCA_025531925.1 Erythroxylum plowmanianum
TTACTTATAATGTAACTAATTAATTATATTTAAATTAATTAATTACAATATTTTAATTAATGAATAAATTATTTTTTAATTAATTATATTGTAGTCAATTAATTATTAATAATACTTTAATTAATTATATTTTAATTAATTAATTAATTAATTACAATATTTTAATTAGTTATATTTTAATTAATTAGTTATATTTTAATGCATTGATGTTGTTAAAATGCATATGACTGCCGGTAAGAAATTTGTTTAATAAAATATAAGATTAGAACATCGTTGTTAAATAGTACACTGATTTTTGTTAACTTGGTCAATGCGGTAATCTTGATAGTTTTTCGAGAGCTTGTCCATTTCACCTTTTATTTAGTTAGACTTTTGGTTGAGAATAAATTACCTCCTTTTCATTTGGACTGCAGTGTTGTTTTAAGTTCTACTATTACTTGAATCAGTACTTCACGCTTTTTATCTTTCGGAAGAACACATTTCTTTCATAAAAACATATAATGGCGTTGCTTAAATCTTCTGAGTAAGGATAATGTAATTATTTAAGTTTTTGAACATTGTGAATCACTGACTAAGGTGAGTATAAGGTGGAAGAGCCGTGCGGGATGGAAAATGCCTACTTATTCCTACCTGACAACCTTACTTGGTGCCAACTTTTCTTGTGACAAAAAGGAAACGCGTATACATATGAAAAAGAAAAGTTCTTTGTAGTCCAGATTTTGATTAGTTCTACACATGTGGGAATGAATGGGAAAGTGCTTCTGCATCAAAACGTAACTCTCAATATAAATTAATGCAAAAATCTGGTCTTCGAATTCTGGGAAAGGAGATTCTTCGATAACGTAATTCTGTTTGCTATCATTTTTTTTTAATACAAAGACAGTTTATTTAAAACCTTAGCAGATATTTTTAAATTTGTTCACAGAACTGATTAACATATTAACAAACGGATATTATGTTTGACAGTAGTATTTTAAATAATTTTTTATTTCAATAATTTTTAATGAATTTTTAAAAAGATTATTGAATTGAATTAATATAAAGAAGAAGTCCAAGAAGGGCGATTATCCAACCTTTAAAAGCCGAAATAAAGAGCAAGACACAGTCCTAGAAAGACAAAAGGGTTAATTTTGACCTAAGATCGATAAATTTAATCCTAAGATTTCAGAATGTACAAATAAAATCTTAACGTTTAGAAAACGTGTAAATATAACCTAAAAATAACCAAAAAAGTTTATGGTTATATGATATCGTCATTTTTTTTTTGTCAAGTCAACGATGACTTGGTAGTTTTTAATATTAATGAAAATCAAGTCAAAAGTTTTTGTTTCTTTTATTTGTTATAACTTCATGTCTGACTTGGGAGTTGAGGAGATTATCGGATGTAGTTGCTCATGTACGCTGTTAATTGAGTAGTTATATTACAGGGATTCTACTCTCTAAAAAGTAGTATTAGTTTTATTTATTTATAAATTTTTCATTATGTTTAGAGTAAATGCACCGCAAAATTGATAAATAAATATCAACTACCCAAGTTTTTAGTCCGACATCAATGAGGTTATAACTAGAATTTAAATTCAAGCTTCATTTTCCTATTCTCCATTGTCCCAACTCAGAAATTGATGTACAAAAACATAATCAAGAAAATCATCTTTAGACTTAGGTATCAGATGTAATGCAAATGTAATTGCAAAACTTGGAGTGGTTGACCTTGTATGGAATATTATTTTTACTGAAGTCTTTTTTTATTAGTCATCTGTGAAGATCTGATAAATTATAGAATAGTACATAATCTTGATCTGGGGATAGCTTTCAGTCTTTGCAGTTGTATGGTATTAGTACATAATCTTTATATCTGGGGAGGGCTTTCAGTCTTTGCAGTTGTATGGCATTAGTGTCATTGCATAGCATACTGAATTACTAATCATTATGTCATTTGGGCCTTGTCGCACAAGGAAATCAACTAATGAGAGATGCAAGAAAAAGAAAATAACAAGAAGAATATCAACATGTAAGAAGTAGATGCTAACATAAGCATCCACAATGGAAAAAAATAGAAAATTTCTTCCTTGCATGCATCGTGGCAAAAAGGCTCATCCTCCTTTTTAAGTGTTAGAAAGGATCTAATGTCAATTGTGCTATGTGGAACAAGCAAGGGCATTATGAAACAATATATAGAAGAAATTTTTAGTAAAAGAATTACGCCCCAGTTGTAGACACTGACAATTGTATGAGTATAAAATAAATATCTTGTATGTACCTAATACTGAACAAAAATCACTAAGTATATGATATTTAATTAATTAATTAAGAAGGGATTTAAATTCAATTTTTAAAATGATCAACGTCTAATTAAGGATGCCAATAATAAGGAAGTTCTCAAAATTAAAATGAGAGATAAAAACTTATCGCTTAATCTATTAAAAAAGGATCAAATAGCTTATTTAATTACTGTAAACAATAAAGTGACTTAGCACAATAGGCTAGGACATTTTTATTATAGTACAGTATTGAATATGTATAGAAAGGAGCTAGTTCAAGAGTTATTGTAATTACAATCAAAATTACTAAGTTACAGGGCTTGTTAATATAGTAAGTAGGTAAGAATACTCTTAAAACAAATAGCCTGGAGAACAATTGAGAGGATGTAATCAGTTCACATAGATTTTATAAGACCTTAGAGGATTCCTTCACTTAAGTGGACTAGACGCTATATTGTATTTAAAGATGACTTCACCAGAATGGGTTAAATATATTTTTTTAGGTTCAAGTCAACGTTTATAGATGTGTTTTAGAAATTTAATCAATAGATTGAGAACCAAAGTGGCTACAAAATTCAAATTTTGAGGTTTGATAATCACACGAGGTACGTCTTGCAAAATTCAATACCTTTTGTGAGGAAGCATTCATTGAGTATCAATTTACAACTTCATATTCTCGTCAATAGAATGGAGTCAATAAAACGAAGAATAATGAAAATTGTCAAATGTATGTTTTATGAGAAATAGTTGATTAACAAATATTAGGCACAAGCTACAAACATTGCACTATTTCTCTTAAATAGATTTCCCACTAAAACATTATAGAGGAAGAACACTTTTGAGGTTTGGTATGGTTACAAGCCTTCAATGAAAATTTTTAAAGTATTTGGATGCTTATGTGTTATTCTTGTGCCATAAATTTAGAGAGGTAAGCTAAACAAGAAAGCAATGCTTAACATCTAATGCTTAAATATTTCTTCAACCTCACACAAAGAAAGCCATGATAGGCAAGGATGTGCAATTTATGAAGGTTGAATAATAAAGCTAGAACGATATAAAAAAGAAGTTGATTATTGATCACATGTTAAATCAGGATGAGTTAGTTGATGATCCTCTTATAAGAGAAACTAGATTGCTCTTTGATTTTTATTACAAATACAGTGTTTCTACTCTTGAAATTGTAAGGCATTAGGAAGAAGAAGAGGAGCTCTTCATTTTTGAAAAACAAAAGGACTTAGGAGCTAGTAGAATGACCTAAACAAAAAAAAGGGTAATTGGAGTTACGTGGGTGTTTAGAGCAAAACTAAATACTAATGGCTTAATCAGGTAACACAAAGCAAGGTTAATGGTAAAAGAGTATGCTTAAAGTTTTGTAGTATATTTCTTTGATATATTTTCTCCTGATGCAAGGCTAGATGCTATCAAGATGCTACTAGATATTGTAGCACAAATATGATTAAAAAACTACTAACTTGATGACAAATTCCCATTTTTAAATGAATTTCTTGAGGAAGAAATCTAGGCTAAGCAACTTAAAGGCTTCATTATGAAAGGGAAAAAGGATGAGGTCTATATGTTAAAGAAGGTTTTATATGGTTTAAAACATATCTTAAGAACTTGGAATAATATGATTAATGAGCACTTACTAAAACTAGGCTTTATTAAAAATCTTACTAAATCCACTTTGCAAATTAAAGGGGATCAACTAATATTACTATGGTCTCATTATACATTGATGATCTTTTGGTAACATATAGCAATGTTGAACATATTCAACAATTTTAAAAAAACGACATGATGCAAGTCTATGACATGAAAAACTTGTGTGATATGCCTTATTTTCTTAAAATGAAAACTAAAAATAAAAAGGAAAATATTATTTTCTTAAATATTTTTTAAAATGGTATAAGATCTAATAGTATGGTAGAAATAAATGTATTATATTTTTATTTTCCATAAGAAGTATACAAAGGAGATCAAATTTAATATGGAGAATTACAAGAGCATAAGTACTCCTACACATGAAGATAAGAAGTTATGTAAGGACATCAAAGCAAACCAAGTGAATGAACATTTTACAGAAGTTTAATTAACTTTTTAATATATCTCATCGTAGTATTATTTGATATCTTGCATGTTGTCAGTTTACATTTAAGATTTATGAATTGCATAAATGGATTTTAGTTTAAAGAAGCAAAAACAAACCTAAGATATATCAAAGGAACTTTTTGTTATGGTATCAAATTCTATTAGTTTTAAAGTTTCAAGTTGCAAAGTTACTATCACAGTGATTAGGTAGGGTCTTTAACTAAAATAAAAATCTTCTTAAGCTAATATTTCAACCTTGGATCAGGAGTATTTACCAGTTGTTCAAAAAGGTAAGAGATAATTGCACAATCAATATTTAAAGTAGAATTTATAGCAGTCATAACAATTTTTAATCACACTTTGTGGCTAATAAAAGTTCTAATTAATTTTCACTTAGAATAAGAGACAAGTACAGAGGTGATGGTAGGTGTTACAAAGGTTTTCCTTCAAGCACAAACTTGTCCCACAAGATGTGCCAACCCCTTTGCACAATAATCTCACTTAGCCTCGTCAAAGCAAGATTTAACCTTGTCTCGTGATCGTTGACCAACTACTTATTCTCGAACAACTCACGACCCTTGCAATGTTTCACTCTCACACCCTTGTAAGAAAATTACGAAAGAACTAAATATTCATGGAAACACTAAGAATATAAGAAAGAGATACGACAAACGCCAACCTTAATTACTTCTCTCAAAGTATACAAAGGAATACTCTCTCAATCTCTAAGTGTCTCCCACACTCACGTCTTTAAGTGTCTCTGACTCTCACCATGAGAAGAGTAAGGCTCAAATAAGCCATTTATAGACTTCTCTATATGACTATGTTAGAGTCTTAATAGAACTCTACTAACTAAGCTCACAATTTTATCCTATCTTATCCTTATTAGATTACATCATACTAACCAATAGATGACATCTCCATCCAATTAGGACTTTATCTAATAGGATTAAGCTACATCACAATAACAAGATAAATGATTACATCTACTAGGAATGATCTTTCCATATCCACGAAGATCTCATTTATCTTTAAATGATCATTTCACATGATCTTTATCTCTTAGAGCTGATGTCCATCCACTGTGATCTTATCTGTCACATCATCCAAGATCTCCTCATCTCTATCCGTTGATGATGAGTCATCCAAGCCAAAAGAATACTGGTTCGTCCAATGCTTACCCATGCTAACTCCATTAGTCATGGTCTGTCACTTGAATATACACTAAGTCCTTAGCCTATCAAGAACTTAGCTTTAGCCAAATCAGCTCGTACAAGATCTAAAACTCTCCCAAAACTTGCACCATACTTGATTTACTTGCTAAGTCACCTTAGAACTCTCACATGTTCCCATCATGTGTGTGATCCAGCTAACCTTTCACTCGATGCCCATCTCAAGCCTTCTTTTAGTCTCATAACTGAATCCTTCTTTTAGTCTCATAACTGAATCTTACATCTCTCGAAGACTTCCGTTAATGTACACTAATGCATGCCAACTCTTGACATTGCCCCTTTTCCTCTTTGCCTCCTCGCAAGTCTTTGCCTTATTCCATTATTCCGTGTGTCGAACACTAGTCAAGGCTCATCAATGCCTGCATGATTCTACTATTACGACTTAGGTGTCTAATAAACCACCCCACCAAAAGAAATCAACGTCCTCGTTGAAATAATCTATGAACACTCCTCTGAATGTGGTTTCCTTAAAGACTCCTTTGTTATTGGCACATCTCCCATATATCGTATCCCCTCTCCATCGGGTGTCTCCTTGTTTTTGTTCAAACACTCCTTCACAAAAGGTCCATTGTGCCTAACACAGTATAATTGTTGAGGTAGACTTCTTCCGTCGAGTCCTCCTCTCCTCTCCCTCTCCTTGATCCTTCGTAACCATGGAATTTACTTGCTCCTCACCCGCCTTCCTTCTTAGGCATTCTTGAGCGAAATGTGGCCTTTCATAAATGAAACAAGCAACATCCCTTTTTGATTGTTTCTTACCTTGAGAAGATTCACTTACCTTCTCCTTGCCTCTCTCCGAGCCATTTCACATCCTACCATTCTTCTTGCCCTCGTAGCTAGTTTGAATCGATGGTGGCATTTGAAGATCCACCAAGGCATCCACAGTCACTATCACACTTAGGAGGTCTTTCACATCTGCCTTTGAAGCTCCAATTGTGCCCAACCTTGCAAGCCGCTTATGAAGTTGAACAATTTGTCCTCCTCAGACATGTTCTACACGTCTAACATCAAAGATGTGAATTTTTTCACATACTCCTGCATCGAGTCATCTTACTTCAACCTCTTCAAAGCTTCCCTCGTGACCTATGAGGTGTCATTGGGGAGGAATTGATCTGTTAGCTCCTTCTTCATCCTCTCCCTTATGTTAATAGGAGGTCAACTCACACTAATGTTGTTGGAGGTCCTTATTCTCTACCACAACTTTGCATCCTCGATTAGGTACATTGTCGTGATCGGCATATTCTCAAAGTCAACCACCTTTGTCGTTGCAAAGGATTGCTCCATATCCCATAATAAATTTTCGAGCTCTTTGACACTCCGCTTGTCGTCAAGAACTTATGGCTCTCGCACCTTCACCAAAATGTTTTCTGCTCGTTCAATGTCATGTGTTGCAATGGCATGCCTTAGGATCACTAACTCAAACCTAGACTCCCTTTGCGCCTTCATCAACTCCGTTATTTGATGTTGCAACTGTTGGATTCGAGCCTCTAACATCTCAGATTAAGTGTTGTAAGAAGGGACCTCCTCCTCCCTTTGAGGAATCGGCCCGATGAGTGCCTCCACTTAGTTGACACGTTCCGTCAAATTGCTACCTCCCACCATCTCAAAATATGGCTCTAATACTAGTTATTATAAAGGTTTTCCTTCAAGCATGAACTTATCCCATAAGATGCGTCAACCCTTTTGCACGACAATCTCACTTAGGTCCGTTAACGTAAGATTCAACCTTATCCTGTGATCATCGACCAACCTACTTATTCTCAAGCACCTCACAACCCTCACAGTATTTCACTCTCATACCTTTACAAGAAAAATACGAAAGAACTAACACTATAAGAAAAGTAAGGAATACTAATGAAAAATTACCGACAGACAAGAAAACGTAGCTAAATATCGACAGTTTTACTACATCTGCCAGTAAAGTTGTAAGGAAAATGGAAAAGGCGCAAAAAATCAAGGGAAAGTCACCGACGAAATTTTCCATTGGTAATATAGTCAGCAATTGCATGTCGTCTTTCATCGTCCCTCCTCAAACTTTTTATGTAAACGACGTCGTTTTGCAAAGTAACCACACGACGTCGTTTTGTTGCGTTGATCAAACATCCAGCAGTAAAACGACGTTGTTTTGTTACACTACAAACCTTTTTGCTTCAGATTTAAAACGACATCGTATGGTTAAGACCAAATGACGACGTTTGGTTTGTGGAGCAGAACGTTATAATATATACCGAAACAACGTTGTTTGGTCTTAAACCATACAACTTCATTTCAGTTAACTCAATAAATTCAAGCTGGCAGTAAGAAAACGACATTGTTTGGTAGACCAAGAAAATGATGTCGTTTTCTTAATGACTGAAGGATTTGTTAGTTAAACCAAATGATGTTGTTTGGTTTAAAACCAAACGACGTTGTTTTGGTTAGGTTAAAAATGCCTCAGTCGTCCCCTTCCCCCCTCCTGCACCTGCGTGCTAGTTGGTTCCTCTCACTTGTCCAGATTTGCTCTGTCCACCGTCGACTGCGTATCCTCCGTGCAGCTGCTGCGACTCCGGCGATGAGCATCGTCTTCTCCCCGGTCTCCGGTAGTTAACGTCCAGGTAAGAAACTCTTCTCTCTATCGTCAGTTAATGATGGGTTTTTTGAATTTTAGTTAATGAAAATAATAGAAAGGTCATTATTTCCTAGATGACTATATTGTTCTCTTGATAATTGCATCTTTGCTTAACACAATAATAAATAAGAAATTATATGTCAATGATTAATAGAGTTGGTTATATGGTAATTATAAATGCTATAAAATATTATATTTATCTAAGAAAATTTTGTTTGATTTTGATCTTTGGCAGTAGCAAGATATTCAAACGCCTTTCTATATTAACAATAAGTTGACAATAATCATTGGAAAGAATGTTATCTAGAAAGCAAAAAAAAAACATATAAAAGTCAAGTTTATGCCAATAGAGAAGTTAAAAAAGAAGGTAAAATGTTTCAATTAAGTTAGTTGTTGATATTATAATGAAATTATTGCTTAAAAGAAGATTTCTTTACTTTAAGAAACAGATTTATTGTTTTTATGATAAATAATTACAAAAGTGCATTAGATTCCATACTTTTTTCTAATTTTAATAGTGAGCATCCCATGAATGCAATTAAAAGCTTGCCCATGCATTTGAGTTTATTAGCAAGCAATGTTTTAAAGTTGAGAATCAAATTTATACTTCAAAAGACAAGAATCAAATTCCACACTCATTTGTTGATAGAAGAAACTTTTACATTAAAGAAATATAGTATATTCTCTAACTTTTATTTTATCAAAAGTTCCAAATAATTCAAATTATTTAATACTTGGTAAAATTGGTTGAAATTATTATTTTTTATGTTCATGGTAGATAAAGAATTGATGGCTAGATTGAGAATCAACACAAAAATCAAGGGTTATTAAAACTAGAATTAAAGAAAAAGTAATTGAAATTGTACATTTGAATGTAATTTGCATATGTGATTATTAAAACTAATTTGAATTTTACAATTAAACAATATGCACAAAAGTTATTCAAAATATTTGAGTGCATAACTAAACTTCAACTTTAACAAAAAGTAAGATTGCAATATATTAGAAAGGACTCGTCCCCAGGATTTTCCAAAATAATCTAGTTGACTTCTAGAATTCCTAACAACTAAGACCTATATAATCTTATTCTCGACGTACCTAAAAAATTTAGAAAGGGTTATGCTTTTATATAAATGAATGAAATTGATTTAACTGAGTTTTTGTTGATTAAAATTGAGAATATCTCGACGTATTGACTATAATTGAGAGTGTATGGGTTACAAATTGGTATACTTGAATTGAGAATTGGATTATTATAGATTTTACGATGTAAATGTGGACTGAATTGAGAACAGACATATAGTTTGGAGACCTAATTTGAGTTATGGTTATTGATCGATATAGAAGTGTAATTTTATTGTAGGATTGACCCTTCTTTCAAAAACGGGATGTCCATTTTATAGGAAAAACTTTGTCGAATTTTCAATTGGGTCCTTGTAAAATGTGACATCACTATTTTAAAATTAAAACAAGAGCTTCTTAGTATTAACTGATGATCTTATGTCGAGGAGACTTATAATTATGCAAATTATTGAGGATAGCACCTAATAGTTGAATTATTTAAGTATACCTAATGACCTTGATTGATTATAATATTTCATGGCAATTGTTTTAATATATCCAGCTTTCTAAACTGTGAACGAATTTGTTCTTAGTTGTAAGAACTCATGTGTTGCCAGTATTTATATTTTGAAGGAGATTGAAGAGAAGATTTTGCAGGTATTCAAATGACATTCATTTTCTTATATGGTGTGACAATGTCAACAATGAATTTTCACACATTTTAATGACATTTGTATCAGTTTCTATATTTTTCATTCTAGCTTTGTCATCATCATCTTCCTTCACATACTTCTGGAAGATCCTTCTGCGTGTCGGTTGAGGTAAGTGATTTTGTTTTTTATTACATTTTTGTGAACTTGGTTTAATTTGGGTATTTATTTGCGGTTTGAAGTTTGGTTTATCATTGAATTAATATAGGATGAGTTTGAATTATATTATAGTTTTGCATGCCCTTAATATGTCAATCCATTATTCCGTGATTCTTATTCTGTCGTGATTAGCTTCTCTTTACTTTTCATGTGCGAATTTTTATACGCATCTTTTAAAAACTACCTATATGTTAAAACAATTTATTAAAATAAGTATTCATATTTTTATGAATATTTATTATATTTGGCACTAGTACATATTTAATATAGGACTTTTAATATTAATATTCTTCTAACATATATAATTATAAACATATATGTTCGATCTTCAGGATAGGTTTGTTTTTTAGATTTGAACCCATAAACCTTAACCCATAACCCGTGAT
>JANVCQ010000230.1:9010649-9023934 GCA_025531925.1 Erythroxylum plowmanianum
TTGGTCTCCAATTTCTACTCCAAATTCTCCCCAAATTCCAATGGCTCAAATTAATAAATCCAAAACTCATGTATTTACATTTCCAGTGCCATTGGACAGTAATTTCTACTACCGATCACCAACCAGTCTGTCACTTGACATTTTTCCTAGTCCAAAAAAAATACCCCGAAAATTTCTAAAATTTCCCAAAAGTTCAAAACTCACAAAGACCCACTCCAATTAACTTTTCAAGCACAAAAATCATATTTTTCACAGGAATCACATTTATGACCAAATATACCGGGAAAATATCATGAATGCATGTACAGTCATTTACATGTGCAAAAGGCACTATTTACATGAAGTGTATGCATGAACATACCAAGACAATTCTAGACACTTATAACCCGTTCCAAATTACTATTTTACCCTTCCCATCGGTGATGGGATGTTACAGATAGTTTGAGTAAGATGATGAATAACAGATTCAATGGCTAGGAATACTATCATAATTTTGGTGCTAGCACAGGGGGAAGAATTTGTATTATCTGGAATTCCATTTTTCTTTATAAATGTCATGTGTTGGAGCTGAGAGAATAATACATACATGTTAAAATTCAGTGCTACATATCTCAAGTCACATTTATAATATCATTTGTCTATGGACTATATAGTGTCACAAAGAGAAGAGAATTATGGCAGAAGCTAATGGAAGTGAATGAGGATGCATTGATGCCTTGGATCATAATGGGAGACTTTAATTGTGTGTGTGTAGCAAGGGAAAGGCTGGGTTGTCAACCCCCCTCCGCTTACTTATTCAAAGACTTGCTAGAATTCAGACTGGCACTTAGGCTAGAAGATGCCTCGATCAGGGGGAGTTCTACACCTAGTGCAAAAATTACTTATGGGCAAAGTTGGATAGGGTCCTCCTAAATCAAGCATGGAGTCATTTGGGTTATAATTGCTAAGCACATTTTCTGGAAATGAAAGCAGATTCAGACCACTGTCTAGTATTAATGGGTTTCAACCAAATGGAACTACTAGGAAAAAAAACCTTTCAAGTATTTCAATATGTGGCTTAATCATCCTCGGTTTCAGGATGATGTTGACAGTAGATGGGAGATGGCCGTGGAGGGTTCAACCCAATATGTTCTGTGTAGGAAACTAAAGGCATTAAAACACCCGCTGCAAACATTGAATTATGAAGGATATGGGAACATTTCTAGTAAAGTTAAGATGGCACAAGAGCTTTTCTAGACAACATATAAGGCCTCCCTTAATAGGTCTGAAGATATTGAGTTGAATCAAGAGGTGAAGATGTAACATCACGCTCCCATCTGACACATGCACGTGTCCCCTACTTTGGTAACACGTGCACTTGCCCTACAAAAATGCCATGTTAACTATCTCACCTTCACTTTATCATATGGCATCGTAACTAAAATCATAAATCAAGTTAAAACCTAAAATTTACTCATGTTATATCAAATCCATAGTTACATTGTAGCATTCAGTTTACAACATCAAAGAGCATAAACAGTTCGTTCTATACAGTATGCTACATATTTCGAGAATAACAAAAGATAATAACTACAGTGTCTTCAATCCCAACTAACAGACCTTTAAGCCATCTCTGATATTAAACTACACAAAATCTGCTTCAATGAAGTCTTAGAAGCTAGGTCGTCATGCTCTCGGACCTGTAAAAGTCAACAGTGCAATTTTAATGAGTTTTGCAAACTCAGTAAAGTAACCATCCTCGATGGTTCACTCATGCAACAAAACACAGTGATCATAAAATCACTCAACTCATACAGTCACACAGTTCATTCAGTTACATAGTATATATCAATCTATTACAACTTTGCAAATCATTCAATGAATTTCAGTCATATATGGATGCAATATGTATGAGACTCACATTTGTTTTTATAGTGTTATGACCGAGTGCCTTTCAGATATAGATTTAGCCTATAGGGCTCGGTCAGAAACAATAATCACAAAGCATAGCTCTACATACAGTAACAATAACCACGGAGCAAAGCTTTACATGTAAGCACTTTCAGTCTGGCTACTCCGATCACAACACTTTTATATTACATGCATTGAAATGATGTGCCTATCACAATTCAGTCACCAATTCAATCATATTCATTTCCATGTATTATTATAGTAGCAGTCACAGTATCAGTAATCATCAGACTAGGCCCGGCATTCAACTTTTCAGTTGAGAATCAGAATATTCAATTAGGCAGTCTCATTCACATATAAGTAACACTTCCAATATCATTTGTATGCATCAAATGCCTTAGACATATATTGTCTGGAATTCAATACACAATCAGTCAATGCAGTTCAGTAACATATATCAATACAACTCAGTCTTATATAGAACAAATAAAGTGAGATCATCTTGGATTACTCACTGTTGCTCCTTTAAGCCTATTGCCTTGACGTTCCGGTAATATCTGGAAGCGGTCGCTCTAGTTGCTTGTCTATATGCAATAAAAATAATTTCATATTACTAGATCGCTTATATAATAGAATAAACACATGTATTAATGTTTCATTTATCATGCATGTTTAATGACAAATTCTCGAGTATCTTATTGTAATTCGTATCACCAAATCATTCACAAAGCCCTCAAAAATAATTTACAGTTCAAGAGCTAAGTCATAGATGTGTAGTCCAAATTAATTTAGTCACGGTTGTGAGAACTTAACTCACACCCGTGCATGTCCAAATATCACGAGTGTGAGATCTTAACTCATGCTCGTGTATATCAAATGACCCCTTTCAAATTTTTCTAACAACATGCTTTCGAGTCAAATTGCATCATCATTCTAATAATGTAAATGACACAATTAGATATCACTTCCTCATAGAAAATTGTTCTCCAATGTCTTAACTTTCTAATGATACAAAGATCATTCAATTTGAGCTTATGTATAAGAAGTTATACTCTAAATATATCAGTCTATTCTTAAACTATAGCATAACTCTTACTTCAAATTTAATTCAAAATTTGGAATTCTAAAGGCAAGATTAAAATTGTACCTCTTTAGACAATTTGTATCCATATGTCTCTAGTTTCATTTGAATTAAGAATCACCTCATTTGGAACTCTACAGACCAAGATATAATAAAAAATACCGAAGTATATTCACTAAAACATTCCAGTTTATATTATATATTCACTAAAACATTCCAGTTTTTATTACTCCAATAGATCCCACACTTTCATTCAATCAATCTATTTCAAATCAATTAAGAAAGCTACCAATTTTTACAAAGAGGTAGAAAAATGTGTGAGGAATTCACTGGTTCAAGTCTCATGTCATTTGGATATCAGGAGCAAAAGTTATAACAAAATATCAAAGGATGTTTAGAAAAATAATTTTCAAAAGGATAATGTCACAATCGTGCGTTTATACAATCGTGAGTTTAGCTTCAAGTCGCGATCGTGCATCTGCATGATCATGAGATCACACCTTGAGTCGTGATTGTGACTTCAGACATCCAAAAATAGCTTATTTCTTTCCCTAATCTCACGATCACGACCAAACTCATATAGTCCTCATTCTTGAATCATAAATTCAGTCTTTCTCTACCCAGTACAATTTTTAAACAGATCAGATATGAGTTTATATGATAATCATTAACAACCCGAAACCTCACTCATGCTTTCTCTCACTACTGTGTTTCTATCTTTGATCTGATGCATTTCTTTTCATATTTCTAACTCTTTCATTTCATCATAAATTTATCATTTAAGCAACTCTAAGTCACAACCTCACCAAAACTTCATTTCATATCAGTAAACTCATTTAAGTTCATGTAAATCCATTTCTAAAAATACTCCACAGATGCAAGCATGAGCAGTGAAATCACCATATTCAGATTTCTCTGAACCAGAATAGTGTATATATATTTTTACATCAACTTTCCAGCACTTTTGCATACCCAAAATATAACCTATTTCGTATCAATATTTCACAAATCATTATTCTGATTCATGACCACCGAAACTACACTTCTAAACTTCTCATGCATGTATTCATTTAGATGTAGAATCAACAACAGTATAACATCATTAATTTCACTTACTTGAATCAACAACAATTATAGCGATAAGAGTGATTCAATTTCTACACAAAAGGCTATTCGATAATGGATAACAGGGAAGAGAACTTCGGTTCAGTGAAGACTAAAGCTACAGAGTCTCTTCCTAACCAAAACATAATAATACGTGTAACCTTGCATGTCCTTCATGTATCACTGTTTACGTGAGCCATGTATCACTAACTTATTTAGTCTAAAATTTTGAAATAATACTAACAGTCTCCAAATAAATTGTTAACATTAATATGTCACAATTAACATTTTAAAATCACAATATTCAGTCAATTATACCTGAAAATGTCAATGAATGCTTGAACAATTTTTTAAAAATATGCCAATAATAAATATTCATGTGTGTGAAAATATAATGATGCATGAGCATGCAATACACTCTAATTGCTCTCAGTATGCTCAGTTCACAATTTTAGGGTCTAACCTTGAACATGGGATATTACAGAAGATTAAGAGGAAGCAGGTTGAATTTCTACTGGATGTAGAGTGGCAAATTTTTCAATAAAAAGCTAAATCTAAGCATTTCATAGAGGCTGACAAAAACACAAAATACTTCCATGAAGTAGCTAGGAAAAGAGGAAAGCAGAATACCATTTCTCACATCATTAGGGAGGATGGAACAAAAACTAATTCAATGGCAGAAGTGGCAAGTTGTTGTTTGAGCTTCTACCAAGGACTCCTAGGCACTTTAGCTCCCCCTACACAGGTTAGATATCAATGTTGTTAGAAATGGACTGGTCTTGGATGAGCAGACACAGGAATCAATGGTTGCTTCAATTATGGAAGAGGAGATCAAGAGGGCTATGTTTGACATAGGCAAGGACAAAGTCTCGGGGCCGGATGGATACACTTTTGCCTTTTTAAAAAAAAATTAGGAAAGGGTTAGGCCAGATGTAATCTCAGTTGTGAAGGAGTTTTTTATCACTGGCCAATTGCTGAAACAGATAAACCACACCATTATTACCCTCATTTCAAAAACAAAGGTAGTATCGAAGGTAACTGATTTCAAACCAATTTCCTACTTGAATGTTGTGTACAAGGTGATCACTAAAATATTGAATGAGTGTATGGTGAAGGTTATGGGAAAAGTTGTAAATCCAGCCCAAGCCGCCTTTGTGTTGGGTAGGAATAAGCTTGATAATGTGTTTCTAGCACAGGAACTTGTCCGTGGTTATACTAGAAAGCGAATTTCACCAAGATGCATAATAAAATTAGACATTACAAAAGCCTATGACACGATTGCATGGGAATTTTTTAAGGATATGATGAAAGGTTTAGGGTTCCCTACCAAATTCATACGGTGGACTATAGAATGTGTAAAAACTACTACATATTCGATATCAATCAATGGAGGATTATATGGCATGTTCAAAGGTTGAAAGGGACTGAGACAAGGTGACCCAATGTCACCCACACTATTCCTACTTAGGCTGGAGTATCTCTCAAGACTGTTAAAAAATAGATTTGCAGGGCCTCAGTTTCACTTCCACCCAAATTGTAAACAATTTGATATTACTCACCTCACCTTTGCGGATGACCTCATGCTTTTTTCTAAAGGTGATTCCACTTCTATAGGCATATTATTAGAGGTGTTCAATGAATTGAAACAGGTGGCAGGGTTGAAGGTAAATGTGTCAAAATCTAATATTTACCTAGCGGGGGTGTGTGGATATGAGAGGGAGAATATCATGCAGATGGTGGATTACCCTATAGGTGAATTTCCTGTTCGATATTTTGGGGTCACTTTAGTACCTATGAAGGTCTCGGTGGCCCAATTTTCTGTTCTCCTTGAATGTGTAGAGGTCTATATCAACACATGGAATGGTAAATCCTATCATATGCGAGCAAAATTGAACTTATTAATTTTGTCATTCAAGGGGTGTTTTCTTTTTGACTCCAAGCATTCCCCATCCCAACAACCATCCTAGAGAGGATAACCTCCATATGCAGAGTGTTCCTATGGCGTGGTAGACACTTTAGAGTGGTATGGAAGAATATATGTATTCCAAAAGATGAGGGTAGACCGGAAGTGAAAAATTGTAAGCAATGGAACTCGACACTGTTGGCCAAAGTGCGATGGAATATTCATGCCAAAGCAGATTCATTATAAGTAAGATGGATTCATGAAGTGTATTTGAAGGACACATCAATTTGGGACTGGGAACCCCACAACCGTGGCTCACCATTGCTAAAAAAATGGCATTAATTCGGGACAAATTTATGGAAAAGCTGGTAGGCCGAAGGGAAATAGAGTATGGCATGCAAAAGTTGTCTGAAAACGGAATCCTCTTATCATAGAAAATTTATGAATTATTGAGAGTCAAGCATACAAGAAGACCATGGATGGCATTTATATAGAAGCAATACATACCTCTAAAATTCTCCTTCATTGCCTGGCTTAGTCTTCGGAATAGACTACTAACAAAGGATAACGTACTATTTTTGGAGATAGACCGAACATGTGGCTTTTGTAATGTTGAAATAGAAATTGCTGATCATTTATTTTTAAATGCTCTTTTACAGGTGAAGTTTGGAATGCTATCCAAGAATGGCTGGGATTGATCCAAACTATGTCCACACTATCTAGTGCTATCAAAAGGATTTGAAAAGACTACATTGGAGCACGTTTCAAAAGCAAAGTTGCTAGACTTCCACTTATATGTACCATAAACATGGTATGGAAGACCAAGAATGCTATACAGCTGGAGTCTGCTTCTGCTACGAGCTTAAATGTAATATCCAAAATTAAAACAATTATATGTAGGATCTTATACAGATTGTATCCTATGAAACTAATTACTTTTTGATATTTTGGATGTACTGGAGAATTTGATGTCTTTTTGATTACAGCTTCTGATTGGGGTATGCCCCAAGAATTTGATCTAAGATTTAAGATGAAGAAGAGATTTAAGATGAAAATCTGATTTATTGATTCAGAAAACCAGTACATATATACACAGAGAGAAGCACTATTTTCGTGCATATTCTAAACATAGTTATCTAAATGTATGCCTTAATTTACAACTAATTACAAGTTTATAGCTAAGCGTAATATTCTCCATGATATTAAGAGATATGGCAAAATATTATGACAGATTTGAGAGATATACACCTAATACAACATTTGAACTTAAAAACTATCATAAAGTCACAAGAAATGGGCATCTAAGATTGATTATTTTACCTATCTATAAGACTTATAAAAAATTATATGCTGCAAAATCAACATATCTCAACCTTTCACATCATATTAACTAAGTCATTCATCATAATTGCGAGTTTCAATTGCAAGTGAAATATACTATAATGATTCAAGCTTTGATTGTTCAACTCATTTTCTTACTGATTAGAAGGTGAAGTCAAATGTTGCATAAAGCATGCAGAAACCCCCCCATTCTCACATTAGAGTTGATTTTCCATTACTTGCGCAACATTGGTGAAATGTCAGTATTGATGAAGATCAGATATGCTCAAGCAATTTACAGTGGCTGTGGAGTTAAGTCTGTAAAATTTAAAATTCAGAATCAGTAAGACAAGCGAACAACCAAGCAAATTAGACATGTCCTTGATAAATTTAGTACTAGGAGTTGGACGAACAAAGTCCAACACTAACATAAAATTACACAATTGCACCGATGAGTTTCTGATGTATGAATTCACCAGAATAGGAAACTATTCCCTGATCAAGACAAGCAAGATCTTCTGCTCTGAAATTTGGTATGCCATTTGTTCCAGTCTGATCTCAGTTGTCCAATTTTTGAAAGCTCTATTTATTAGATGGATAGATTTTATAGAACATAGTTGAAATAGAGTCATGGGAACAAGTGATCTAGTCCCTATTAAGACCGTCCAGGTACACTCCCTTGGAGAAGTCCAAGGTACACCCTTCAGCATTGGATATCACACTGCTAGCCTTTTCGACTATGACAACACCAGCAGAATGATACTATATCTTCTCTTTGTACCCAGTTTTTGCAAATTTCGTAAAGATTTCAGCATTTCATTGTGCTATAGTTGCATATTTGACCATGCTATGTACACACAGGGGCTATTTTTTTTCCTTGCAGTTAGAAGGTCGAGAGACACCAAAATAGAGCACAAACCAATGGAACCATGCACTTTCCAAGTGCCTTTTACCATAAATTAAATGCATCCTAAAAAACAAGAGCTCCGCAGGTCAAATCTTTTCATTGATATAAAGGTAACTAACCAGATGAATCTTCTAAATATGAAACATTCTAAAGTCATAGCTTTCCATCCATCTCATAAAAGCATAAGCCTAAACTATCCTTGAAAAATAACCTATGCATAAGGAATTGGATCAATGTGTTGGAAATCAATCGTGATCAAATCATGAGCTTAGCAAAAATTAAAATTTTTATGGTTTCTGATCTGCTCTCGATAATTGATTAACTTGAATAATAACATGAATATGAATCATAAGAAATTGTACCTTATTCATGTTCTTGTTGAAATCCTTTGAAAACTTTTTTCGAATTGTTAACCTAGTTGTTCAAATATCTAGTTTCTGATGGTATCCACAGAGCAACTTCTCAACACCTTTGAGAGGAAGAATGTAAGAGTACTAGCTCCTTTATCTTTTCTTCTTATCAACAGAAAAATAATTAGGGTGCTTTTGTAATTTTATTAAAATTAAATTCCTTAATTATAATTAAAGTCATGCTCTGATTATAATTAACTTAATTTTAATAAAATCAAATATCTTACATTTGATACCTTAAAATTTCTCAAACTTTATAATTAAGTCCAACTTAATTAAATTGATTTTTCCTTCACAAGCTGCTCTTTAATGCGTGACCCATTAGGCTCCTAATATATTGGCAATGATTATAAAACATAATTCTAATTCACAACTAGAATTAGATAAATTAAAACTCCTTTTAATCTATCTTTGATTCTCTAATTAAATAATTTATAATCATAGGTTAAGATTGACGTCTAGCAACATGTTATGACTATCCAAATATCAAGAATGTCAAAATAGTTTGACTTAACCTTTTTATGTATGGTTATGATGTATAATATAATCCTTTTGTCATCTCATATTTCAATTGGACAGAGTATGGACGTAATGTCTACTCTTTTAGTCTAATCATGTTCATTTTTTTGCTAATTAGTAATTGATTTATAATTGAAATTTGAAAATGTCTTTTCAAATGTCAATTTACCCTGGCCAGAGAATTCCATAAATCACTGCTAACTAAAAACAGTAAAATATTCTCTCTAATTACTTTAAAGTGACAAATTCTTTATTGACTTACTCAAATATCTCCATATGGTTCATATTGTATTTAAGACTACCGACTAAATTGTCCTATGATAATTCGTAAGTAGCATCAAAATACATTAATTCCCATATAAGATACCTTGGTAATCTCAAGTCTAAGGATCAATTATACAACCATCATTATGAGAAAATCCGTAGACATATAGTAATATTCCATTTGAGATTCTCATAGTCGGGTTAGTTCAATGACTTATTCTCTAATAATCACCCACACATTAGTTTAAGTATCTTCATAATTTAATTTATGAGATCAATTACTTTCTTCATACAAAAGAACATAGCTTGTGCTAGTTTTACTGTTTCAACAATATTCCGTCTTGATGAACCTATAACTAGGAACATTTAGGAATAATACGTAAATGTAAATTGAATCTCACAATTATAATCTTATCATAATTTCAATTACACATTAACTATTCCATGGATTTTATATTTAGTATTAAAACATTAAATGTAATTAACATATAGAGATAAAGATTGCCTTTATTAATTATTTTGTCACTAAACTATAACCAATCGATTGACTGTAGGGTATAAACTAACACACTGATCAATTTGCTGCTTCTAAAACTCAGTAGAACTTAGAAACAAGAACTATAGTCTTTTCACCCCCTTAATAGAGTGTACGGATGTGAAATTGGAATGTAAGAACATTACTAAGAATTAATGGTTCTTAAGAAATCACTTTAATCATCCAAGCAGGCAAAAATTTTAAAAACACTGCAGTAAGAAGAAGTACAATATAGTTGAGTCCCATATTGTGTGCAACCCCAACTGCAAAATTGTGGTTTGAATTGGCTCTCTCCATAGGTTCCCAAAAGGTTGCTAATCTTGGATCATCAATCGAAGAAACCTAAATCTGCTTGCCAAGATTTAGCCACTCAAGCTTCTTATATCCATTTATTAATCGTTGCCTTCATGCTTTACCACTGCCTCTCATTGCATACATGACACATCTACCTTCCGCTGCGTCAGAAAGAGGTGCAGACAGTGAAATGTTTAGAGTGTATTGATGATTTAGCAATTTCTTCTTCATAGGATAATTAGCACATTCAAGAATATCTAAGGCTACAGGAGTCTCCTTGGGCTTCTGAAGACCATACTTTGGAGCTTCTGCTAAGCATTCATTTACTGTGCTAGTTACAACTCTCACAAGTATGCCACGTCATGTTTTGAGAGTGTTTAAACATCTACTTCAACAACTATGGACCATTGGTATCCAATTGGTGTATCCATTCATCAGAATTCAAGTGGGAAATGGGGAGAATATTTTGTTTTGGTTTTATCATTGGTCCAACCAAAGCCCTTTATATTTGAGGCATAATTTAGCTCAGCTAGAATACTAGTTCATACTCAGATCAACAAAGTTATTTGTTTCAACCTTTAGCATTTCTCTGAAAGAGGGGTTGATATGCTCCCAAATTACTATCTCGACTACTTGCTTAACAATACACAAATGGATAAACCTATCTAGATCCTCAAATGGTTCTTTTAGTACCTCTTGTAGTAAAGCTATCAGATCTTACAATCCTCTCATCCCTTGGTTCAACTTTGTATAGGAGGGAACCTTAAGTCCTAAGGCCTCTTTCACCACTTAGTTGGCAGTAAGAAGGCTGAAAACAAAAGACAAGATCATTGGTGCTACTGATCTTCTATGTGAGTTATCCTGTTTAATAGCTGAATCTATTGATCATATTTTCTTCAAGTTAACCTTACCTGTTTAGATACTAATTAACATGATATTCTGATTTAGGTTGACAAATAGTTTCTAAAGTTAGGGAAGGATCAATTTTGTCTTAGTATCAATTTAAATTGATGAATATATGCTATTTGGATGGAGGAAAACCAAAGGCTTTTCCATATAAAGAAAACTGTAAAGTATGCTTTAACACATAGAATCCAATACTAGATTAGAGAAATGGTGGGAGTTCATCAATTGATTAGCAAATTGAGTCTTTCTATTAAAAGAAGATGGAAACTTTAATTTATCATGTTTCTAGCTTTTACTGGATAATAGTCTAATTTTGTGATTTTTGTTGTATAATTCCAAAAGGTTGGGCATTGCCTCGTACACGTTATTGCGACTTTATTGGTGCCATGCACAAGGTTGGTGCACCACTGTTTTATATTTTTGAGGGCATATGGAGTCGTTGGTAGGAGTACTGGACATCACCTGAGGCAATGTTCATCTCAGGGCGTAACTCAACCAACAAACATAGAGGCCCAAGGGGAGACAGTCTTCCTGTTCATACATAAGGATCAATTAGCCACTACAAGCATGCAAAGAGACTTGTAGGTATCTAACTATTATACTTATATTCTAA
Organism: Erythroxylum plowmanianum; assembly: GCA_025531925.1. Lineage (NCBI taxonomy): Eukaryota > Viridiplantae > Streptophyta > Magnoliopsida > Malpighiales > Erythroxylaceae > Erythroxylum > Erythroxylum plowmanianum. The sequence continues at coordinate 9,022,396 of JANVCQ010000230.1, forward strand.
TTTTTTACTTTACTGTATTTCAATTTAAATTGATATGTGAATGTTGTGATGAAAATAAGTGTATTATGGATAATGATCATGATATAAATGTCTGGTGCTATATATGACTGTAGTGAGTTATTTTCTTTATTCAACAGGGGGCAATATCATAAAATAGAGAAGATCCTGCCGAAGTTTTTATAAATTCTAGTTTAACTTAGAACAATTTATTGTTATGGAGGAAAAGTTTATGGGTATAAGGCCTATACTCTGTCAGTTATTTTTGCATACTCACACTAAAAAGCATGATAGTGTGACATTCGTTAACAACTGATGTAGAAAACTAAATGTATGTAAAATTCATGCTTTAATATTCATTCTTAATAGTTATTTTCTAATTATAATACAAGCATTGCCTCATAATAGGACCAAATACAAGAAACAATTCAACAACAGTCTCAGGAAGAACAAGCTGTTGATGAGAGCCAGGTATATTTTGATGTAGTGGACAGTAGGGACAGTCATGGAAGGATCTTCGGGCTAGGCTTATTTGGGAACACATGTTACTCTCACTCTTCTATGTCCAGTACAGCAGCATCAAGTAGACAATCGACAGTGGAACGTATCCATCAACTTGAGAGCACAGTGCACACCTTGACAAGTCAGTTGCAACAGACAATAGAGTACATGACTAAGCTCCAAAATGACTTGGAGTAGTTGAAGGGGAGGGATAGAGACTCAGACCATCCGCGCTTATCAGGACAATAAGATTGTTGTAGTCATTTGGTTTGGAATATATGTACAATTTAATGTTTTTATTATCAATGAAGAATTTTTTTCCTTTATATGATCAATTAATTTTGTATTTAAACAAATTAAATATATAAACAAATCAAAAAATTATGCACAGATAATTTATAGCTATTGAAATTATCCAAATCAAATTTATTGTCGAAATTTTAAAAAAGAAAATACTTACGGACGGAGTTGTGGTAAATTGTTGAGAATGAGTATTGTCGTTACCAATGGAATTTAAGTCTCCGTCGTAAGTTAAGTCACATTTATCGACGGTTGGCGGTAAATCGTCGACAAATGTTAAGGTTTTTACCAACGGATATTTGGTTCTGTCTGTAAGTTTAGCGATATTTACCAATGGTTATTGACAAACCATCGGCATATGTTCACAGTTTTACTGTGCATTCACTGACGGTTTATCACAAACCATCTATATCCATACCGACGGAGACGATTCTTTCCATCAGCAAATTTACTGATGGTTGGTGTCTTCCATCAGTATATTTCCCGACGGAAACAAGATTCCATCAGTAATGTTACCGATCCTCAATTTTGCGACAATTTTTTCGGTCGGTGAATACCGTCGCAAAATTACATTACAGATGGAAAGTTAATGTTTTCTGTCGGTGAGTTCCGTCGGTAAACGTCCTTTTTCTTGTAGTGAATGCCTTTTATGGCTCTGAATGAATTCATTAAGTATATATACTAAGAGCGAACGGGATGGACGACCACGCAATCCATCCCGTTCGTCCATTTAATCCAGCG
>JANVCQ010000230.1:9024034-9035785 GCA_025531925.1 Erythroxylum plowmanianum
ATATATAAACAAATCAAAAATTATGCACAGCTAATTTATAGTTATTAAACTTATCCAATTCAAATTTAATGTCGAGATTTTAAAAAAGAAATACCTACGGACGGAATTGTGGTAAATTGATGAAAATGTGTATTGTCGTTATCGATAGAATTTAAATCTCCATTGGTAAGTTAAGTCATATTTACTGATGGTTAGTGGTAAACTATCGGTAAATGTTTCGGGTTTTTACCAACGGATGTTTGGTTTTCGTACGTAATTTGAGTGATATTTACTGATAGTTATTGACAAACCATCAGCATATGTTTACATTTTTACTGTGCATTCACCAATAGTTTATCACAAACTATCTGTATCCATATCGATGGAGACGATTCTTTCCATTGGTAAATTTATCGATGGTTAGTGTATATCGTCGGTATATTTTTCGACGGAAACAAGATTCCGTCGACAATGTTACTGATGCCTAATTTCGCAACTATTTTTTTCGTCAGTGAATATTGTCACAAAATTACATTACCGAAGGTAAGTTCCGTCTGTAAATGCCTTTTTCTTGTAGTATAAATATTCATGGCAACAATAAGAATACGAGAAAGAGATGCAACAAATGCCAACCTTGATTACTTCCCTCGAAGTATACAAAGAAATACTCTCTCAATCTTTAAGTGTCTGCCACACTCGTGTCTTTAACTGTCTCTGAGTCTCACCTTGAGAAGAGCAAGGCTCTAATGAGCTATTTATAGGATTAGAGCTATTTATAGGCTCCTCTAGATGACTAAATTAGAATCTTAATAGAACTCTACTAGCTAAGATCACAATCTTATTATATCTTATCCTTAATAGATTACATCATACTAGCCAATAGATGACATCCTCATCTAATTAGGATTCTATCTAATAGAATTAATCTACATCATAATAGCAAGATAAATGATTACATCTACTAGGAATGATCTGTCCATATCAACGAAGATCTCTTTTATCTTCAGATGATCCTTCCACGTGATCTTTATCTCTTAGAGCTAATGTTCATCCACTGTGATCTTATCTGTCACATCATCGAGGATCTCTTCATCTCTATCTATTGATGATGAATTATCCAAGCCAATAGCACACTAGTCCGTCCAATACTTACCATGCCAACTCCATTAGCTATGGTTCATCCACTTGAGCACACATTAAGCCCTTAATCCATTAAGAACTTAACCTTAGTCAAGTCAGCTCGTACAAGGTTCAAAACTCGCATTATGCTTAAATCTACTTACTAAGTCACCTCGGAACTCTCGTCTATTCCTATCATACGTGTGATTTGGCTAACCTTCCACTCGATATATGTCTCAAGTCGTCTTTGATTTCATATTTGAATCTTGCATCTCGTCGAAAATTTCTGTCAATATGCACCAATACATGCTAATGCTTAACATTGCCCCTTTTCCTCCTTGCCTCCTTGTAAGTCTTTGCCTTATTTGGTTGTTCCATGTGTCGAATACTGGTCAAGACTCGCTAATGCCTGAACGATTCCGCTATTCTGACTTAGGGGTCTAACAGTAGGCAACTAGGTAACCATAGTCATGTCCGACAATCTAGTCTTTCATGAAAAAACTAAGCATTTCAATATTAAATTATTCTTTATCGTATATAGTCAAAAGGATGGTGTAATATATGTTGAAGAATTGTAAGCTTGCATATATCTTTATCAAAACTTTTTCAACAAACAGGTTTGATTTTCTAAGAGAAAAACTTAAAATTTGCACTTACTGAGGCAGGGAATATTGAAAAAGTATGTATCAGTAACTAAATACTCAAGGTGAGAAAAGCATTATTAGTAACTTTAGTAAACTTAAGATCATCAACAAAAATAGTGAAAAACTTGAAAAGAGCCTAGACTTTTTGAGCATTTAAACCTAATGTTATATGAATTAGGGAACGATTGAATATCTTATTTGAGGGAAATTTTGACTGAGATAAAAGAAAGGAAGAAGACCTAGGATTCACCAAAAATTTATCCAATTTTTACTTAATCAAGCTTCTCTTAGATTGATTGTTTGACTATATGAACAGATTGGTAGAGAAATTCAGATAAAAAAGCATACTGTTTGAAAGGTCTATCGTAATTTGGAAGTGCATAAATTGTTTTGAAGAGAAAAGTAGGTTAACATTAACCATATGAGGATTCTATTAGAAGTAAAATTTGCCATTGTTAGCATGTTTCGGATTTTAAGAAAGGAGACAAATTCTCCATTGCTGACACAAAGGAGGAGGCCTCATCAGCATTCTTCTTTTTAAAAGAAAAAGATTTTCAGATAGGGATAAATACTTTGCAGGCTGTTAATTTCCGTCGGTAATTATTAATATCGACAGAATATTGGGATTTACAGACGGAGAAAACCGTCGGTAAATCCAAACATTCTTGTAGTGAATTGAGTTGAAGAAGTGTTTAAGATCCACTTATTAGAGAAATTATTAAACCTTCGTGCATTCCAACATAGAATATTCATGTGAAAGTTTTAAGAACCGTTTTCTTTTTTAGTTTTCCCATTTTTCTTGCCCCTAATATGCACCTCTTTATAACTTGAATTGTCATCACTAACATCAGTGTCAAAGCAGTCTGAAGAAGGGCCTCTGATTTTATAAGATAGGTCTTTACTTAGGTTGGTAGATGCGTTTGGTTTGTTCACGTTAGGGAAGTTTAGAAGTTGGGCGTGCTAGAGAAGGTTTATCATTCAATGGGTTGCATTTGTTTGAATGATATTAGAGGGCATTGCTTCATGAAGAGATAATAGCTGGTATAGGTTCAGGGCTGAAGCTAAGAGTAGGATGGGAAGCATTTGGTTCATTCGAAAGGGACTTGAAGCCTGTTCCCAATGACCATAATTTTTCAAAAATTATTTAGAACAAATATCAGTTATCTCTTACCATTTCATGGGCAAAATAATAGGTGAAAAGTTGAATGGCTGGAATCAGGCAACTTAGGCTTTCAATTCATCACCATTGGAACAATCCCTTTAGCTGTTGGAATCTCTATTCATTAATTATTAGCTAATTCTCTGGCTTTGCAGGAACTTGCAAGTAAGAACATGCAGACACCTTTACAATGAATTCGATTAATTCTTAGAGGAACATAATGAGAGCGACCTAATGTAGATCTCACTTTTAATGTCCTTTTAGAACATCGCCGAAAGTGTAATAATCGCCGATTGTGCTACTTTCTATTGGAAAGCTGAGAAAAATAAAATATTCTATATAGAAGACTGTATAAACTCATATGTCTAACCTCAACAGACATGTTCATGCACAAGTGCACGTGGGAAGAATCTTTCCAAGGAACAAGGGGGGTTAGAATATAATAAGTGATGTTGTTGGTGTCTCAAGTATTACCAAAAGAATTTCTCCAACAGATAACTTCAGATCAAATTAATGGGGTCTCATAATGGCATTTCAAACAACTGCGACTCTCATTTTGTTGAAGTTAGCCCTTGAGTGAGCTTGGCGTGGAAGTGTAAAATGAACTTCAGGAACACATCCAAAGTCCAATCCGATTGGTATTGTGAAACTGCAGATAGATTAATGCATGTGACAAAAGCTGTATCTGGATGGCATCATTTGGTCCAGATGATATTAGTATATGAATGATGTGGATAGCAGGACAGATGGGGCCCAAAAGGCGAGATAATCACTCCTTAACCATCATTAATCATCATTACTCGTGGGCCTTTCATCAGCATTCTTTATAAAATGTAATTTTACTTACTAAACTATCATATTCATGAGTTAAATTACTAAGTGTTGGCTTGTACCTACCAAGGTTTCCTTTATGCTTAAAGCAACATCAACGTGAAAGCCATATTTATACATCTTTTATATTGTTTGTACATCTAACAGTTGCCTGCCTTCGTACCAAAGCAGTTCCAAACAGAATAAAGAAACACTCAATTTTACATACTTTACAAAGTGGATACAAAGTGTATACAATTAACTCAAATAATAAACAAACCATGTGATGAGATGATGCAAAGATGGGAAAGGAAAAGAAAGGCCCCTTCTTTTTCCTACCACAAGTATTGAGAAAAAAAGACAAAAAGAGTTCCCTGTTCCTATCTGTCTCAATAAACTAATTGCTATATGCAACCTGGCACTGGAAACATTGTTGGATATCTCCAGCTTTGCAAGCCAGGTTCTTCCTAGTAACATACAAAATGACAGCTTGGCTTCACTACCCTACACACACATACACTCACCACCCTCCTTTTCACCAGAAAGATGACGATGAGCTCAACCCCACCAAAAATTTGGGCTAACATTGGACACCAAAACCACAAGTTCGAATTTTTTAGATAGGTAGACCTTCATGTTCTCCAGTCAGTCCACCTTGATCACCACAGGACCCTCCCTCTCCATAAGGGACTTCCCATATGAACTATGCTGCTCAAATGATGGAACTTTGCATTTGGTCTTAAATCACTTGAACAAGCAAGGAGCTGTTGCGTCCCACTTGAATTCGGCGCTGTTAATCAACTTACCGTAATGTAATCTGCGTATAATGTTTACACAAATCATCTTCTTGCTTATTAAAACTATAGCAAATGTTGCAAGAAGTGAAACTGAGGACATTGAAACATACCTGATCTTGAACAAAGTTGAACACAATGTCATTATAGAACACCATCTCCCATGTTCCTTGCACGAAGTTCCACACTTCTTAGATCACGAAGGTGGTGTAAGATTTCTTGCAGAAGCTCTATCCCTTTGTCTCCTTTCTTCAAGGAGGTTATGCAATGTTTCAAAAACTCCCTATCTGCTTCAAGGGCTTGTAGTCTTTCATAGACATGATCCACGTCCTCCTCGATAGAAACTTTCTTGCTGTCCACGTCAAATTTGACGACAGAATCAACTCCGGCAAGCCCGATTAACATCTCATCTTCAATATGTGCATCAGTGGTGGCATCAAAAAGTGGAAGAAGTCGCTTCGCCTTTGCACCACCCATCTTTCGTTCTTTATGCTTCCCATTCATTTCCTTGTAATGACCATTTGCAAATCCATTTGCTTCACTGCTATAGCAAGAATCCTCGTGGTATCCATTTCCATTTTCGTTGTAAAGATGCTCGATTGGTTTTATGTCCTCAAAACGTTGTTCCTCTTCATCACTTAGTGTTATGAGCTTCTCCTCCAAAGCCTTGAGTTCCTCAAGAATTGACATCCTCTCATCCTCAAAATTAACCAAAGACGACTCCAAATATAAAACTGCATCAGGAGGAGTATTCTGTTTCCCACTTTCTTGATGATTGCTAAATCTATCTTCCTCATGTGCTTCATGATTCAAATCAACAGATAGTCCGTCACTTTCCTCAGTATTACTACACGAGACCGACGACGATGAAGTTCCATTTCTCGGACTTCCATCTGTCCTTCTCTTTAACATCATTCTCTCTTTTGCTTCGTAATTCTCTACCCTTCTGCGATAGACTTCGAACTCTTTTTCTATCTCTGCTTTCTCTTTTTCCCTTTTCACCATAAGTTCATTCAAAAGCTGCAAAGCTTCCTGGTCATAAGCTGCTTGTTCTTCCATCATTCTCTGGTATTGCAAAGCTTCCATTTGCACTGCAGCCTTCTCTTCTTGAAGTCTATTAATCATTGCCATAGTATGACTAGTTGCAACTGCAGAGGCACTTCTCTCTTCTTCTAGTTCCACATATAAAGCATTCAAAGCCTTCCTTTCGTTTCTAAGAGCTGATTTCAACTTCTCAATCGACGGAACTCCATCAGCTGCTTCTATGTCACTCATGACACTTCCATCCAGTGAGTCTTCTGTAACAGATTCTCGTCTCTCGATTGATAGAAACTTCCTATACGAGTGATGGAGACCATCTATTGAAGTCGGTGTGTTGGGAATTCTGTCTTCTTCTGTCTCATCGCCCTCAGCACACAATGCAAAATGGTTGTTTATCACTGACACGCTTATTTCAGGTGCTAAGGTCCTAAATTCCACTTCATCTTCCTCAGCTTGCTTAGATCCTAACGCAACAAATGAACTTCTTATCAATAAAGATAACCAGAAAAGACTTCTTTTATAACCGACTGCCAAAGAATTTAAGGCTTACCATGACTGTTATGCCGGTGAAAATGAGCACTAGTGGCCATGGGGTTTTCCTCCGTGCTTAAATACGGAGGAACTTCTTGAGCTTGAACGTCACTAAAAGGTTTCTTATCAGGAATCTCTGGCCCTATTGAGGCATCCGCTTCAGTTTTGTTGGCTTGCATTTGCATTGCTTCTTCAGTGACTTCAAATATATGAAATTCAACATGAATTCAGGTCCAATTCAAGATGAATTACAAACTATGAATAGAAAGAAAAAGTCAAAGTACCTTCACTGTTTCCCCATTCAATTTTTTGCTCTTTTCTGTCCGACTTCTCTTGAAAACCATCATCTCCATCGCTAAGAGCTTCATTTACATGAGAAAATTCAACTTGTACATCACAATCGCCATTACTAATCGAAGGGGTTTCTTCTGAGCATACATATGGACGAATCAAGTCTTGAGCTTGAAAATCATCAATTAATTCCCGATCAGGAATCTCTGTCCCTATTGAGACATCCGCTTCAATTTCATCTCCCTGCACTTGGAATGATTCTTCGGAGACTGCACATTGCCAAATTTATCATGAATTTAGATCAGAATTTAATATGAAGCACGTAATAAATTAAAGGACATCTTAGAAATTACCTTGACTGTTTGCAGGTTCCTTTATATCGTCTTCCAGGTATGAATTTTCTTGAAAAACATGATTATCACAGGTAAAGCCAACTTCTTCATCAAAATCAACAAGCATTTGTGAAGAAATTCCATCCTGAGATACTTCTCTGGACTCAAATAACTCAACTTTCGGTTCATCCTCGCCATCATGGCATGAAAGCAATGGCAAATTTTCTTCAAAACAGCTATTATCCTCCACAACTAACTCATACTGTGTCCCAACATGCTTATCAAACTCCAGAACAAAATCCTCATTACCATAACTTTCCTCTGCTCTTTTGTCACCACTCCTTTCATTTTGCTTCTGATTGGAGATTGAACCCATCAATTCAACAGGAATTAGGTGACAATCATCCTGATCGATGTAAAATTCCAGATGCTTAGGCTGAATTTCACAACTGGTAACTTCTCTGCAGCCACCTGAAACCATGACAGTTTGATGACAAGATGGATCAGTCATTAACACATTGACATCTTCCTTTATGACTGGTTCTTGCAAGTTTCCCATAGTCGTGTCTGATCTTTTACTCTCATCAGCAACGGATTGGTCACGAACAAAGTCAGATACGAGGAATAAAGAATCCTCCAGTGTCTTCTCTTCTCTTTCTCTAACATGTACCTTGCAGTTTTCATCAATTCCCTGATTGCTTCCAAAAGTAACCTCGATGAGACCAGACTGAGATCTGTCTATATGATCATTTTCATCAACCTTGGATTCTAAGTTGAAAACTCCTTTCTGGGTATTATCCGAATCCCCCCAAGAAGGGTTGATCGGCTGATGATTATGAAACTGAAACTTTGAGTCCAGGTTGATATCACAACACAAACACTTAAAAACCAACTCGTCATTCTGACTTAAGTTATCAACTCCGTTTTCTTGAAAAACTCCAAGTTGCTTCATCCATTGAAAAAAAGCAAACTTCTTTGACAATTCATTTTCCGATGAGGACGAGCAATCCTCACACATGTCAAGAGCTTCAGCTAACTTACGATGATACGAGCAGTAACCCAGTTTGGAAATCTCCAAGGCATGAGCTTCACATACCAGAGATCTGTAGGAATTGTGAAACTTGGCAGGCTCAAAGATGTGATCAAGCCTAGAACACCAAAGGCAGGGTCTTTTAAGGCCAAAATAATCAGAGAACTTGATGATCAGGTAAGAAAACAAAGCATTAAGAAGAAGAAAAACGATCAAAATCCATTCAAGAAGTGCATAAATTAAGACAAGGGTAATCTTGTTGGTGTTTCTATGTAGCATGGTGGCAAATTTGTTGGCAGCCATAGATTGATGATGAATGTTTTATGCACAGTGAGAGAAAGAAAGAGACTTGATGAGAATTAGAGGATAGGGCACTATAAAGAAACACAGAGAGAGAGGAAAGAAAATGAAAGGACTGTTTATGGAAATAAGGGCTGAGCGTGTACAAATGATACGAAGAAGAAGAAGAAGAGAAGTAGATGGAGAAGTAGTTATGTATTAGACAGACTTTGAGAATAATGGTTTGAACTGGAAGGAAGGACAGCCAAAGAAATATTCCACATACTCACATCAAAAGAAATTAAGACCAAAAAAGATTTTGAGTCAAACAAAATTAAAGAATGATATTCATACTTTTTCTTTTTAACAGGATTTCACAGTGTCAAATAACAAATTGGCTGACACAAAAATGTGATTACAAACATTTTGCTCATATTCCATTTCTTTATTCTAAAGCTAACTAAGAAGATCAAGAATTGAACCCATCCTTACCATCTAGTTTTATGTATAAATCATTTGAGTTGTGGTGAAATTCATTTGGATTCAGTATAAGTGTCGTGAGGGATTATGGAATTGATTTGGCTGGGAAGTTGGAACTGGAACCTAAGTATGCACAAGCATTGAGTTATTGAAGTTAAACCCAAAAGGCGTTTGGAGCCATTCAATTCCAGTCTGGTTTCATATTTCAGCAGCAAAAAGAAAATGGAGGCGGCCCACCAACCATACTTATAGGTTGGTGGACCACCCTCATACTAAAGCGTGGGACCCATATGGAATGCCAAGATGCTCCCTCCACTGTTTCTCTTGTGTAAATTTTCCCTCTCAATTAATTTAGTTAGAAAGTACGATGGAGAGTAATGAGCTATACCATATACTAAACGTAGTTGCTGCTAGATGAAAACTTGAAATGGTATATATATTTAACTAGCTTTTGTTAGGTCATCTTCTTTGACAAAATCGGGCAAGCTTGTGAAATTAGAAAGCTTTTGCTTGTATGGTCCAAATGGGCTGTTGGTCGGCTATGGCTGCATCACCACGCACCGACCCCATCGCTTAACTTTCCTTTCAGTATTCAAACTCTTAACATCATCACCCCCGTTTGCTTTTTTCATACCAAGTGTCATGGACTTACTGTAACATCATCTTATGCCAGAACAGATCACAGCATACATACGTCTATGTATAAATTTGTTCAATTCCCATTTCTAGAGGGAATCCAACTTTGTGCTCTGCCCCTCCAGCTGACTTTTTGCTTTAGCCAAGTTTGTACCATTAGTCTAGAAAATGTTTCATTTTTCGTTACTAGCTAAAAAAGAAAAGAAGTTTGCAGATCCCAATCCTAAGGTGGATCAGTTGATCACTAAGATGATTTTGTTCCATCGACTATGCTTTTAGTTGTTGTTCCAATATATATATAAGTATGTGCTTGTTCTACTATATACAATATTTCTTCAAATCAATAAAACTAAATTCACTTTCTTGATGGACTTTAAAGCTATCCCTTCCTTTTACGCCAGTGTATAATTCTCAAGGGTGTAAAATTCGCATGTCAATTAAACAAAGGAAAGATCCTCCTGTATTATAAAGAATTATAGATTGATCGAGTCTGTTATCTTCTTTATTTCTGAAGTATGACCAAAAAGATCATATTGTACTCCCCTTAAGAGTCACGTTAAATATTTTTAAGAGAAAGAAGAAGAGATTTCATTCGAAACTGATTAGTTAAAGTCCCACAAATATTTTTCCAAGGTCTAATCTTATGTGCCTCATCCTGTACCGACCAATGGTTTGGTCTCAATTCAACGAGGGACCCTTACAGGCATTATCCACTTGGGTTGGCTTGGCGTGGTTACGAAGGTGCCATCAACACTAACTACAACGTATTCGGCTTAATTTTCCTCTATAATAGTACATGGGGCCTAATTTTTTTTTCATTTCCTATTATGATCATTTGATTTATATTTGAAGCATCAAGTTAGAGAAGGGCCATAAGTACTTGATGTGGCCAGTTTTGCATTTCACTTTAATTTGGTGAATGTGGAAGTAATTTATATCTTCTATTATCAGGGCATACCCAGTAGTTTGGTTTGTTATTATGTTGTGGTATGTAAATTGGCTGAACCTTATCTTAATCCCTAGAAAGGGGCCACATGAAAGGTGCCACATTTTGTCAGTCAGGTGGAGGGCTCAAAAAGCATCAAATGAGTTCTGATTTTAGTTTAGGCAAAAGTTGACAGTTGAACACGCCAAATCTTCACTGCCCATGTTTCCGGATTATATGAAATATCTTTTAATATAGATGCATCCATTTTTTGGAAGCATAAGTTGCAGGTGGCATATATTGCTATTCTTAAGATTTGGTTTTGAAGCGTTTTGCATTCATTCATAGACAAATCTGACATTACCAACCGCTCCTTTAACAAATTGCCACTTATAATAGCGCTAATGAAGAAAAAGATGAGAGAATTTGGATAGGAATTGGTAGTACTTGATTCGGGGTTTTGGTTAAAAATGAAATGTTGAATTCGGAAAATGGTAAAGTAGTGCCTCGAAAGTCCTTCGCGTAAATTGCTTTGAGTGGATAAATTAATCATTTTTTTGTTAAAAATGAAATATTCTATATTTAAAAAACTTATTTCGAAAAGTTACTTTTATGATTCGATTTTAATTTTATGGAAATTGTTAACTAAACTACAAATTTTGGTACTATTTTTGGTAAGAATGGTCTCAAAATTGATGTCAATCTTCTTTTTCTTCTAAACAAAAGGAAAACATGTAAATCTAAACATTAAAAACTTTGCTAAATCTTCCAATTTAGTGTTGGCAAGATCAATATCAAACTCGTTTATTGTGCCAATATTGATATTGGCAAGATCAATATCAATATCAAATGAACTTTAAACTTTGTATGTTTAGTGTGGTGGTGAAAGTGGTTATTTCCTACATTACAATATATATTCAAATAATACTTAAAATTATTAATGAATTATTTATTCTAATAAATGATTGTTGTAAATTTATATAAAATAATCATAAAGATAAAGAGAGATAAAACGAATTTATATTGGTTTAGTCAAATAGTCCTTAGTCTATGTATACATTCCAAGATTTATTTTCAAATCCACTATCTTATGTTTTTAATGGTAAAGACTAAAGAAAAATCTCCATGTAATATCTTCTTTACAATGGGTGAAAAGAAAATCTTTCAAATATTATTCAAGGTTACGAGTAACTATCATAAAATATGCTTCAAACAATTTTCAGAACTATAATTATTGCATAACTATACAACTTAAAATAACAAATATTCAATATATGTTATTCAGCGAAACACATGTTCTGTCTAGTCTTCCAAGGCTCTTCTAAACTCTATAATATGTCAAATGATATGTTTATAACTCAATTGTAGTCTATTTATATTTAAAACTAACTCAAATAGTTTTTAGACACTTTTGTGTGTGTATATATATATACACACACCTGAATGTGAGTGTTCAATTAGCCAAACATGCACATTTGTTTGTAGGATTAAGGGGGCGGTTGGTTAGTACAGGAAAATGGTAATAGAAATGAGAATGAATATATTAAGGAACGAGAATAAATATTATCATTATAATTATGATGGTTGGTTAAGAGAAATGAATGATTACCATTACCATTGACAATGATTGGTTTGTAAAAAATATTGTAATTAATTAATTACTAAATGAATTATATTTTAATTAATGAATGAATTATATTT